>NW_010729351.1:119149-206084 GCF_000365185.1 Nelumbo nucifera | reverse complement strand
GGCCTTGCCCAAGCGCGAACTGGCGAATTGATGAAAGACCTTGGCACTACGATAAGTCCCATTCGCCTCCTCGGCATGGGCAAAGTTCAGGAGTGGACTACGAGTCGCTCCTGAAGCCTTAGGGCCACAATACTGCATAAGACCCATTCGTCTATTCAGCATGGGCAAAGTTTAGGAGTGGACTACGAGTCGCTCCTAGAGCCTAAGGGCTAAAATACCACATAAGACCCAGTCGCCTCTTCGGCATGGGCAAGATCAAGGAAAGTGGACTACGAGTCGCTCCTAGAGCCTAAGGGCCAAAGTACCGAACTAGCGAAGACCTCCTCACCATATAAGACCGAGTTGCCTCTTCAGCATGGGCAAAATCACAGAGCAGACTACGAGTCACTCCTAGAGCCTAAGGAATTAAATCGACACTTACAAGCTCATCGAACTATTCATTCCGGGCCAAAAGGAGAAATTTACTCCCTTCACCGAGTTACTTTCAGCTCGGGAGTGGGGGGCAAATGATGATGGCGGATTTGGCCCTCCAATGATATTGTGACACATGGCACCTCGGAACAACTAGGTGATACCCGGAACCACTTTGGCAACAACTTGCCTTAGCCAAGTTGATGGTGTCCCACCTGGTTGCACAGGTGCAACTTGGCGGCCTGGCACAGGCGTGGCCTGGCGGCCTAGCGGCCTGGCCCTGGCACGACCTGTCGGCTTGGCCCTGGCACGAGCTGGCAGCCCAGCATAGGCACGACCTAGCGGCCTGGCATAGGCACGACTTGGCAGCCTAGCACAAGCATGACCTGGCGGCCTGGCACAGGCACCGATCTGGCAACCTGGCCCAGGAACGACCTAGCGGCCTGTCCCAGGCGCGACCTGGCGACCTAGAACATGCACCGACCTGGCGACTTGTAAGACATGCTTGCCAACGAATTCGACATGCATATCCTAACACTCCCACGATCCTTGGAAGTTGGCCCACATGCTGAATGATCTGGAGGGTGGTCAACGTGCATGGTGGTTACCTCCAGGAATCTCGGACCACTTAGATGACCTCGCAGAAACCTCGGATATGGTGCGTGAAGCCCACGTCAAATAATGCCTATATAAAGACACCAACCCCAGAGGCAAGCAGGCAAGCAAATAAGAAAGTTCTAGCTCTCAGACTTTGTGATTTTTAGCTCACAGTCTACTATGAGAGTACTAACTTAAGCATCGGAGCGACCTCGCCGGGTTAGCCACCCCGGGTCCTATGACATTTGGTTCCTTGCAGGTCACTAAAGAGCAATGTAGCTCATCAATTCAGCTCGCCACCAGGCAGCTCGACACCTGGTCAGCCCCGCACCTCACAAGCAACTCGGCACCTGGTCAGCCCGGCACCTCACAGGCAACTCGGCACCTGGTCAGCTCGGCACCTCATAGGCAGCTCAACACTATAGTCAGCTCGCCACCTAGCCTGCCCAGATCGACTCAGCTCGGCAGCCAAAGTTCACTTTGGCCTGAGTCATCGGCCACTTGGAAGCAGACCAAATAATGAGATACTTAGCCAAAAAATCGATACTTAACCAAAAATTGATTCTTCAGTTTTGTATATGTATCTGTTTCTTATCTACATGTGAATGTATCTACTTGCGATTGGATTGATTTTGTTTTCAAAACAAAATACAACTGCCACATCAACAAAATAAATCTATTTTGGGTAAAAGACTTAAAATACTCGAGTTTTCATAAATTGATTTAATTATTCCCCAAGTTTTTCAAAATAGTAACCTTGCGGCTAACTCCATGGGACTTGCACTGTTTTCTTTAACTAAAGATCTTTTTTAAAGCCGTGTATTGGTTACTTGAGCACGAAGTGATAGTAACTCCTAGCACTATTATAGGAGTTGATGGTGATCAAATAGTTTGGCTCATGATTTTATTGATGGAGAAGAAGAGCGGTTTTAGTTGTGGGAAAGTAGGGATCTGGTGGTGCTTGGCTTGGCTATTGAAAATGGGAGTTAGAGGGCAGATCAAGGAGAGGAGAAATGTGTGGAAGAAAGAATTAGATAGAAAAAGGAAGCAGTGGTGCTCTACTTGGAATTAGCCAGGTGGTGATGGTTTGTTAGGTCATAATAAAGGGCTAATCCATTCAACTATACAGGAGCATTGATATGGTCCATGAGTCTAGACCCATTAGATAAAAAGTTTAGCATTAGATTTATGAAATGGAATTGGGTTTTTTGGGGACAAGAGATCAGGGAGAGAGAGGAAGAGTTGCATAGGTGTTTCGTGGGCGAGGTAGGGGGGAAGCTGAGCGGGTTGGGGCTCCAAAGGTGGTTGGTATTTTTCTGGTAGTGGGTAGGGAAGAGGTGCAGTTGGGGCCCTCTCTTGGGAAGGTTCTTGTTGGTGATGGACTCAGTGGCGGAGGCACTGAGATTATTAAGTATAAGCCTTGTGCAGTACAATGGGTTAGGACTATTATATTGCTTCGTTGTTGGTGTCCTAAACTTGAGAGAAAGTGGGTATTTAATAGATTTCAAAGTGGGCAGGCTCTAGTACCTATCTCCACCATATGTGAGCGGTTATGGGCTATTACGGCCCCTAGAAGATCTAAGCTCATTGTTCGGCATTAAGAAACCTAAGGAATCTAATTGTTTCCTAGGTAGCCTACAAAAAGGCAGATTTGAGAATTACATGTAAGAGGACTTTTGGTAAGTAATGAGGGGGGATTTGGCCCTCCAGTGATGTCATGATACATGGCATCTCAGAACAACTGAATGATACCTTGGCACCAACTAGGTGATGATTAGCCTTAGCTAAAGTGATGGGGTCCAATCTGGCGACCTGTCTCTGCCACTAATCTAGCAACCTACCCTACCGACCTGGTGGGAACCTTGCTGGTGACCTTGTCCACAACTCGGGGCGGCTTGCAACACCTCGTCTAGAGCTGACCTGTGGCACCTCGTCACCAACCAAAGTGACCTCGATGTGAGGAGCGATCTCCTTCTAGGGCTTGCCGACCTGATTGAGGTCCAAGTAGTGACCTGTAGACGTGCTTGCCAACCGATTCGGCATGCATATCCCAACACTCTCAGGTTTCTCGAAAGTTGGCCCATGTTTTGAATGTTCCGGAGGAAACTGAATAGGGCACAGAGACTGGTCAATGTGCATGGCAATTACCTCAAAGGATTTCAGACCAGTTAAACACGACCTCCCAGAGATCTCGAATACAGTGCATGAAGCCCACGCCAAGCAACACCTATATATAGGCCTCGCCTCCAACCTCACAAAAGAAGAAGGTATGCGTGATTAAGTGCATTCTAGCTCTCTTACTTTCAAGCTTTTAGCTTGCAACTACAACAAAAATACTAATTTAAGCATTGGACTCACCGGGTTAGCCACTCTAGGTTCTCTGATCTGTTTCCTTGCAGTTCACCCATTCCATTCAACAACAGACGTCCGAGCTGCTATTCAGATAGGAGTATCCAGATCGTGCACCATCAATTAGCGTCGTCTGTGGAAACTGCTACAAAAAGCTAAGTTCTCACTTTGTAGAAAGCTGAGTTTTCACCTTTTAATTTCCATTTTTATTAACTCAATGACATTTTTAAACAACACCAACATAAAGAAAAATAAACATATTAATCCTTTATTAATACAATTATGCCATCAAATTTCTAAGTGGTTGTCAAAAGGAAAAATAAGCATTAATTTCTTTGGAAACCTCTAATCGTAGAAGGGGATTTGACTCACTAAGCTTCCTTGATTCTCACACATAAACTAATCATCTTTCGATATTATAGTCTATCATGCAATTTTTATTGCCTAGAGATCTAATTCATAACAATCCTTTGGTCAATCATGCATGAATCATCAAATCATTAAAAGATTGGCCAATTCTATTAAAACAGTAAGCATAGCAATAAAAATTCCTCATGCAAATAATAAAGATCTTGAATTGAATTAAACAAATAACTATATAATCTTAAAATCAAAATCCATCTAAACCCTAGCTAAGAGAATTTAGCTAGATATCATTAAATTCAATATACTCAAGAAAATTAAAGGGGAAACACAGTAAGAACATATCAAAGAATTAATAGAATAACAATAAAACTTTAGCCTTTGAAGGTAGAAGACAAAGGCAGCAACTAAGCCTTTCTCCCTCTTGAATTCGGATTCTTCCTCTCCTTCTCTGACGTGCTGAGACTGATTCCTCTTCTCTTCTCTACTAAATTCTCTCTAAGGATGTGCCCATTTGCCTTGAGTCTATGGTCCTTTTTATAGTGCAGCCTCCCCTYAATTTCTTCTCAATGCAGACTCCTAATTCAACACAAATTAGGTCTCTTAGTCTTTATCTCAGTTGAATTTGTATCTCTTCTGCACTGCCAACTGCCAGACCCGAAACTTGTAGCTCGAATTGCACTTGATTGGCGACAGAATTAGGTTGAGTGATAAACACAAGAGTTGTAGTCCTATCCCTTAGCTTTAATTAGCCATTTGAGTCACCTCCATCCGAGTTGTAGGAAGAAAGTTATACCCAAAATACGGGAACTATATCATAATAGAAAATTTCCCGATACTCATTATTTAAGGATTTTGAAAAATGACCCATGAAATCAATGCCCCGAACATCAAAAAAATCACAAATAATAATATTGTTTAAGGGCATCTCATTTTCCTAGATATATTACCTGTCCGTTGGCATCGATCACAAGAACTTACATAGGCATAAKMATCTTTGAATAATGTAGGCCAATAAAATCCACTTTGTAAAACCTTTGCTGCCATCTTGGATGGTCCATGGTGTCCACTTGCTTCTTTGTTATGGAAAAAACTAAGTATACTCCGCACCTCTTCCTTTGGTATGCATCTTCTCACCATGCCATCTACACAAATCTTGTATAGATATGGTTCCTCCCAAAGATAATGCMTTACATCAGATAAAAAATTCTTTTGATGAAAAGAAATGTTAGGGGGCAACTTGTCACCTACAAGAAAATTAGTAAAATCAGTATACCACGGTTCATCATTATCATGCACAAAAGATAATTTCCCATCAGGAAATTCATCATGCAAAGGGTGTTCATCCATGCTCTCCACATACTCCCCATCCAATCTAGACAAGTGATCAACTACCATGTTTTTGATGCTTTTCTTGTCTTTGATTTCTAGGTCAAATTCTTGCAACAATAAAATTCATCTTATTAACCTAGATTTGCATCTTTTTTAGCAAGTAAATACTTCACTGCATGGTTCTACTTGCATAATAAATCCACATACTTCAATGCAGAATGGTCAGTATAGACAATCACTTTAGACAAGAACAAATAAGGTCTAAATTTTTCAATAGAAAATATTACAGTTGTTGTATAATTTATGTGCCTCATTCATGGTTCTACTTGCATAATAAATGTTATAAAATTTCCTRTCTATTCTTTGTCCTAAAACTGCACGTAAAGTATCGTCACTTGCGTCACACATGATCTCAAAAGGCAAATTCCAAATGGGGGCCGAAATTATGGGAGCTTGGATCAATTTCTATTTTAAATGATTAAATGCATGCAAACAAACACTATCAATCACAAATGGTGCGTCATTCACTAAAAGATTAGTTAGAGGCCTAGCAATTTTAGAAAAGTCCTTAGTGAACCTTCTATAAAAACCTGCATGTCCCAAAAAGCCTCTAACTTCTTTCAAAGATTTTGGAGGGGGAAGTTTCTCAATTAATTCAATCTTAGCTCTGTCCACTTCAATACCTTTAGAAGATACTTTGTGGCCTAAAACAATTCATTCCCTAACCATAAAATGACATTTTTCCCAATTAAGAATAAGGTTAGATTCCTCACATCTTTTAAGCACCAAGGAAAACTATGCAACCATGCATCGAATGAAGATCCAAAAATAGAGAAGTCATCCATAAATATCTCCATAAAATCATCAATGAAATCTGAAAATAGAGACATCATGCATCTTTGAAAAGTAGCAGGAGCATTGTACAAACCAAAAGGCATTCTCCTAAATGCAAATGTTCTATAAGGGCATGTAAAAGTAGTTTTCTCTTGGTCTTCAGGAGCAATGGGAATTTAGTGATAACCAGAATAACCATCAAGAAAATAATAAAATTCCTGACCAGGAAGTTTTTTAATTGTTTGATCAATAAAAGGAAGGGGAAAATGATTTTTTCTAATAGCATCATTCAATTTCCTGTAGTCGATACATACCCTCCAACCTGTTACTGTCCTTGTAGGGATTAATTCATTATTTTCATTTTCGACTACAGTGGTCCCACCCTTTTTTGGCATAACTTGCACAGGACTTATCCAAAAAGAATCAGAGAAAGGAAAGATAATACCTGAATCAAGCCATTTTATCACCTCTTTCTTTACTACCTCTTTCATATTGGGATTTAACCTCCTTTGGGGCTGTACCATAGGCTTGAATTCTTCTTCCATCATGATTTTGTGCATGCAAACTGATGGACTTATTCCTTGAATGTCGCCAATGCTCCATCCAATCGCCCTTTTGTGTTCCCTAAGCACCCTTATCAACTTTTCTTCTTCAAGACCTGTCAAATAAGAAGAAATAATCACAGGTAAGGTAGATGAATTCCCCAAATAAACATATTTTAAATGCGAAGGAAGATGTTTAAGTTCAAGAGTAGGAGGCTTCTCGATTGATGGCTTGGCTTTTAAAGAAGAGGAAGAAATATCCAAAGGCATAAATTTTTCTCTTTTTGTCATGAATCCTCTTTGCTTTTCTCCCAAATAGCCTATGGCCTCCTTATGCTTCTCATCTAAAATTTAGTCATTCACATTAAAAGAGTTAGCAATGCAATTTTCTATAGGATCATCTAACCTAAATGCATGAAATTTTCTTTCTACCAAATCATCAATGCAATCTATCATTAAGACTTCTTTTTCATCATTAGAATGTTTCATAGCCTTAAACACATTAAAAATAACTTCATCATCATTAATCCTAAGGCTAAGTTTTCCTTGTTGGACATCAATTAAAGCTCTTCTTGTGGAAAGAAAAGGTCTCCCTAAAATTAGGGGAATATCATAATCTTCTTCCATATCCAAAACGGCGAAGTCAATAGGAAAAATAAATTTATCTACTTTTACCAAAACATCTTCCACTACTCCCCTTGGAAATTTGATACTTCTGTCAGCCAATTGTAGAGAAATAGTGGTAGGTGTTGGCTCCTTCAACCCAAGCTTCTTGAAGACAGAAAAAGACATCAAATTAATGCTTGCACCAAGATCACATAAAGCCTTATCAAAATTAATTTCGCCAATGGTGCACGGAATAGAGAAGTTCCTTGGATCCTTGAGTTTTGGAGGTAATTTATTTTGTAGGATTGCTGAGCATTCCTCATTAAGTTTTACCATCTCAAACTCCTCCAATTTTCTATTGTTTGAAATTATTTCCTTAAAAAAATTGGCATAACTTGGTATAAGAGAAATAGCATCAAGAAGAGGAATGTTAATATGCAACTTTTGAAACACCTCTAGAAATTTAGCAAATTGCTTATCCAAGTTAGCCTTAAGAAATCTTTTAGGAAAAGGAAGAGGGAGTTTGTATGATTTTAAATTAAGAGTAGAAGAACTTCCCTTTTTCTCCATTGATGACTCATAGTCTCCTTCTTTGGCTTCAAGGTTTCGGCTTTCTTCCTCTTTTACCTGGTCATCATCTTTTTCTTATTTTCTACATTCTTTTCCACTTCGTAGAGTGATGGCCTTTACTTGTTCCCCAGGATTCTTCTCGGTATTGCTAGATAATCCTCCTTGTGGCCTTGTCGAAATTGTTTAAGCAAATTGTCCAATTTGAGTTTCTATCCCTTGAATTCTTGCCTCCGTACTATTGATAAATTTTGCCATCATATCCTCTAAATTTGGCTTCTTCTCTTATGGATTTTGTTGTTGTTGCTGCTAAAAGCCGGTAGGTGCTCTTTTTTGGTTATTACGCCAAAAAAAAAATTGGATGGCTTCTTCATCCTGGATTGTAAGTGTTGGAGTAGGAATTGAAATTGGACCTATTGCCACCATAAGAAACAAAATTAGCTTGTTCAGAAGAAGTAGAAAATGGATTTCCTACTTGACAGTTTACACTAGCGTGTCCCCCTTAACCACAAAGCTCACAAGAAGGGAAGGGAACAGAAGAAATACTTATAGTTGAAACCCCCAAATTTTCTAATTTCTTATTTAATGCAGCAAGTTAAGCTAATAAAGTAGAGATAGAATTAACATTATAAATTCCAACTCCCTTTTTATTTGCTCTCACATTGCCCCATTGATAGCTTTTGGCCGCAATCTCCTCCAAAAGTTCATATGCTTCTTCGGGAGTTTTTCTCATAAGGGTACCACCTGCAATTGCATCTAACATTGAATGATTAGATTGATTAATGCCACTATAAAAAGTGTGCACTTGCATCCAAACAGGTAGACTATGGTGAGGACACTTCCTAAGCAGTTCCTTAAATCTCTCCCACGACTCATATAAAGTTTCATTTTCAAATTGAGAAAAAATTGTTATGTCATTTCTTAATTCAGCCGTTTTAGCAGGTGAAAAATACTTAGATAAAAACTTTTGCACCAAGTCATCCCATGTAGTAATCGAACTTGSAGGAAGAGAGTTAAGCCAATCTTTTGCTTTATCCCTTAAGGAGAAAGGAAATAACCTAAGTCTAATGGCATCATCACTAACTCCATTATGCTTAAAAGTATCACATATTTCAAGAAAATTAGCAATATGAGAGTTAGGGTCATCATTGGGGCCAGAAAATTGCACACTCATCTGGATCATCTGAATAATTGTAGGCTTAATCTCGAAATTGTTTGCTTGCACATTCAGCCTTCTAATGCTTGATGTAGTACCATCCAGAGTAGGTATAGCATAGGAGATCAATGTCCTTGAATTATTTTGGTCTTGAGCCATCTTGTTCTTTCTCTCCCTCGTTCTCTTTTTCAAAGTTCTTTCAATTTCTTGATCAAGGGGTATTAATTCTCCACCACTAGTGCATGTCATGCACGAGGAACCTTCAAAGAAAAGAAAAAGAAAGAGAAAAAAAAATAAAAAATTTTATAAAGCCGAACCCAACAAAAATTGAAATGGAAAATTTTAAATCCAAAAATAAAACAAATAGATGTTCAATCTAAGGCTAATTCAGGTAGTTTTGATATGCAATAAACTAGTCCTCGGAAACGTTGCCAAAAACTTGTTGTGTGATTTATGCATAGTTAATTCAGGCAAGTGTACCTTAGTCAAATGTGCGTATAATGATGAGAAACGTGTCGATCCCACAGAGACTATATCACAGTACCAAATCAATTTTAAACTAACCTAGGTTGAACTTGTGAATCAATTGAATGAACAAAAACTAAAAGAATTAATGCAAATCCCAGAACTTAATAAAAACTGAATTAATGGATGAATGCAGTTAGGGTTTAGATTTCATTAAATCAAGGTTATATAATTATCTATTTAATCCAACTCAAGACTGAAATTACCCTAAGGTATACTAAAGTTACTTGCATGTGATGGTGGATTTCCCTAAATTAATTAATAAGCTTTCTCAAGTCATATTAATCATTTATTAATCCAATTCTGCCATCAAATTTCTAAGTGGTTGTCAAACGGAAAAATAAGCATTAATTTATTTGGGAACCTCTAATCGTAGAAGGGGATTTGACTCACTAAGCTTCCTTGATTCCCATACATGAGCTAATCATCTTTCGATATCATAGTCTATCATGTGATTTTTATTGCCTAGAGATCTAATTCATAACAATCCTTTGGTCAGTCATGCATGAACCATCAAATCATTAAAAGATTGGCCAATTCTTTTAAAGCATTAAGTATAGCAATAAAAATTCCTCATGCAAATAATAAAGGTCTTGAATTGAATTAAACAAATAACTATATAATCTTAAAATCAAAATCCATCTAAACCCTAATTAAGAGAATTTAGCTAGACATCATTAAATTCAACATACTCAAGAAAATTAAAGGAGAAACACAGCAAAAACACATCAAAGAATTAATAGAATAACAATAAAACTTTAGCCTTTGAAGGTAGATGACAAGTGCAGCAACTAAGCATTTTCTCCCTCTTAAATTTGGATTCTTCCTCTCCTTCTCTGGTGTTCTAAGATTGCTTCCTCTTCTCTTCTCTGCTGAATTTTCTCTAAGGATGTGCTCATTTTCCTTGAGTTTATGTTCCTTTTTATAGTGCAGCCTACCCTCAATTTCTTCTTAATGCAGACTCCTAATTCAACACAAATTAGGTCTCTTAGTCATTATCTCAGTTGAATTTCTATCTTTTCTGCACTGCCAACTGCTAGACCTGAAACTTGTAGCTCGAATTGCACTTGGTTGGCGACGGAATTAGGTTGAGTGATAAACACAAGAGTTTTATCTCTATCTTTTATCTTTAATTAGCCGTTTGAATCACCTCAATCCAAGTTTTAGGCAAAAAGTTATGCCCAAAATATGGGAACTATATCAGTGGATTCTCTCCTTCATGGCTACATCCTTGAGCATCATTGTTGCATGATCCTTCCTCTATGATTATCTTGATCAATTAAATCGAACTTCTCCTTAATATTGCACAATTAAGCTCCAAATCATCTTGCAAGACAATTTCATCATAATTAGTGCAATGCCATGCTAATTCCAAAAACATTATTACCCAAAATCATCAAGTTAGAGGAATGAAAATATGTACAAATATAGGCTTATCAAGGCCATCCCCGAAGGTCAAGCCATTCATGGTTCCCATCAAGTTAGAGGTATGAAAGTCATCAAGTCATTCATGAAAATATGTATAAATATAGATTGAATTGCAAAATTCCTTGATGGTTGCATCCCTAGTAAGGTAGATGTCCTCGGAGTGTTAACTTCACCTCTTCTCGAGAGGATGATTTCGCTCGTTCTCCCAAATAATCTAGATGGTGGGATCCTCCTGTGTAAGGCTGCATTCAACACTTAGACTCTTCCAACCTAGGGAGCAAACTAGACTAACACCTACAGATACAAAATCATCAAACTAGTCACTCCGGGCCAAAGAAACAAGCTACTCCCTTCGCTAAGATGATCTCAGCTCGGGTGTGGGGAGCAATTGATGAGGGCGGATTTGGCCCTCCAATGACATCATGATACATGGCATCTCAGAACAGCTAGATGACACCTCGGTACCAACTAGGTGATGATTAGCCTTAGCTAAAGTGATGGAGCCCGACCTAGTGGCCTACCCCGCTGACCTAGTGGGAACCTATCTGACGACCTCATCCACAACTCGGGGCAACTTGCAGCATCTCATCTAGGGCCGACCTGTGGCACCTCGTCGCTAGTCGAAGTGACCTCAACGTGAGGAACGACCTCCTTTGAGGGCTTTCCGACTTGATTGAGGTCCAGGTGGTGACCTGCGAGACATGCTTGCCAACTGATTCGGCATGCATATCCCGACACTCCTAGGTTTCTCGAAAGTTGGCCCATGTTTCGAATGCTCCAGAGGAAACTAAATAGGGTGCAAAGACTGGTCAATGTGCATGGCGGTTACCTCCGAGAATTTCGGACCAATTAAGCACGACCTCCCAAAGACCTCGGACATGGTGCGTGAAATCCATGCCAAGCAACTTCTACATATAGGCCTCACCTCCAACCTCACAGAAGAAGGTACGTGCGATTAAGTGCATTCTAACTCTCTTACTTTTAAGCTTTTAGCTTGCAACCATAACAAAAATACTAACTTAAGCATCGAAGCGACCTCATCGGGTTAGCCACTCTAGGTTCTCTGATCTGTTTCCTTACAGTTCGCACGTCCCATTCAGCAACAGATGTTCAAGCTGCCACCCAGCTAGGAGCATCCAAATCGTGCACCATCAGTAAGCATGTACGCTTTATACTGTTAACTCTAGAATAAGGCTGGTGATGAAGAGAGTTTGATTGAGCTTGGGTGTATTGATATAAGATAAGATTAAGAGGGGAAAATTTTTTCTGCATTAATTTTCGAATGGACAGGAGAGTGTATTATTGTACCCACTTTTTGGATACAAACTTGTGCTCTTTGAGAATCGATGTAAAAACAATAACTTTTCACCTCCATCTCTGACCACGGTGTGGTCATAGCCGAGCTCCGATATTTCTTACTCCTTTCTTAGAGTTGAGTCTTCCCCGTGCTATAACTCTCTCTTCTCCATTCACAATGGTAAATCATCCTTCCCACCACTACTACTCCAATGGCAAATCCACCACTGTAAATCATTTCTAGCTCCACTGCCACCACCCCTAAAGTCAAGTTATTCATCTTTTGCATGAGGATTGGACCACCCCTAACGGTAAAATCCAACCAAATCAACATCCCACAATGGTAAAATGACTTGTTGATGTCCAACCATATATGGAGTTCCAGATCTATGGATCTGACCTTGTCGATACAAACAACCAAATGCCAACAAAAATTCATTAGCGTTTGTATTGATAGGAAACAAACAACATCAATACAAAGTCGGTTGGAAATACTAGACCCACTTTGTATCCATTTAACCGGGTACGGGACAAGTTAATGGTACATATTTGTGTTTATACTGCAACCAAACACAACCTTAGGGGATGATTTTTATTAGTCGGGCCCTAAACACTAATGGTTTGTAGGGGTGAACATTTGTATCCTTGCCCTACTCAGCCCTGTGTAAGTGTGGTCAATCGGTTTCGACTAGAGTTGGTAGGTTGTCATTTGGGCTAGCAATCTTGACCCCAACCCATTTGACCCACCCAACCCACCCACCTTGGAACCCACCCATACCCACCCAATCCATTGGTGGGTCAATATGGGTCAAGCAACCCATTAGGGTCAGTGGAAACGGGTTAGGGTGGGTTAGGTCGAGAGTACCCATTAGGGTCAAGATGGGTTGGGTCATGCAGGTCAAGATTGGTTGGGTCAAAGTAAAATCTATCTATACTCGCCAATCCTCAAAAAATGGAAGTTGTAGTACTTCAAACTCAAGCCTTGTACTGTGCCAACATCTCATTACACTTCCAAACCATTAAGCTACATTTTATTTTGATTATAAAAGTGAAATAAAATAGATTTTATTAACTTTTGTATTCATATGCAATTTTGTACAAAATCACTTTTACAAAAACAATTTTATAAAATAATTTTATGAAAAGGACTTTTATGAAAGCACTTTTACACGACAGTAATTTTATAAAAGTACTTTTACAAAAGTACTTTTATGAAAGTACTTTTTCGAAAGTACTTTTACGAAAGTAACTATACAAAAGTACTTTTACGAAAGTATTTTTTACGAAAATACTTTTATAAAGTACTTTTATGAAAGCACTTTTACAAAAGTACTTTTACACGAATAAAGTGCTTTTATGAAAATACTTTTATGAAGGCACAAAAGTACTTTTGTGAAAGTACTTTTACACAAAAGCACTTTTGTAAAAGTACTATTATGAAAGCACTTTTACTAAAGTACTTTTATGAAAGCATAAAAGTACTTTTACAAAAGTACTTTTATTAAAGTAATTTTACAAAAGTACTTGTGCGGATGTACATTTACAAAAGTACTTTTACACAAAAGCACTTTTGTAAAAGTACTTTTATGAAAGCACCTTTATAAGAAAGCACTTTTATTAAAGTACTTTTACACAAAAGTACTTTTACACAAAAGTACTTTTATAAAAGTACTTTTACACAAAAGCACTTTTATTAAAGTACTTTTCTACAATATTTTGGTGCATTTTTGCATAATTTTTCAATATTTTTGTGTTTTTCATGCATTTCCTACAATTTTCTGGTATTTTTTTGCATATTTTCTGATTTTTCTACAAAAGTTCTGAATTTTCTATAAAATTTTAGTATTTTTTTGTATTTTTGGTAATTTTTGTATTTTTCTACAATTTTTTGGTTTTTTTTACATTTTCTTCGATTTTGTGCATTTATCTACAATTTTTGCATTTTTTGGTATATGGGTTGACTTGACCTTTTTTTGTCACGTGTCACTCTTGAGAGAGATTATTCTCTCAAAATTTATTATTTTGCATATACGGGCTGTTTTTGTATTTATAAGTTAGGGTATGTGGGATAGTATGGGTGAGGGTGGTTAAAAGGATGGGTCAAGTGAGTCAATGTGGGTGGGTCAGGGTGGGTTAGGGTTAGGGTGGGTTATTACCCTTTAACTAGGATTGATGATGGGTCATTATGGGTTGGTAGGTCAATATGGGTGGGTTGATATTCAACCCTTACCCAACCCAACCCAACCCACCCATTTACCACTCCTAGATGTCATCACTAGTGGCCAGTCAATTTCGAGTGAATTGGGTTCTTTCACACAAATTTCGATTAAGGTCTCCTTAATAATGTGAATGTGTTTGTGAGAGTTAGTGGAAATTGATATGCCAAAGAATCAATATAATGTAGCATAATTCACTACATGAAAATGGGGCTATAGCTACTGTACTTTGAATACGAACATCAAAACTAGCTAAAAGTTAGGCTATAGCCACTGGAGCTAATAGCTACCTATAACCACGRTTTTTAGGCATCCGTGGCTATAAGTTAAATTGATCTATTACTACCTTTTTTTTGTTCGTGGCTAAAAGGTATTTATAGCTATGGCCACAGATTTTAGTTATTAGTGATTATAACTATGAAATTGATCTTTAACTACAGGAATCTTATTCATGGCTAAATAATAGTTGTATGTGGTTAAAAGCTATTTATAGCTATTGCCACGAATTTTAGTTATGAGTAACTATAAGGTCATATAAATATGATACCATAAATGTTTAACATTCCTACCCTTGAGGAACAGAATATATTTGGAAACTATTTAATAAGTTGAAAATAAAATAGTATAAAATATTTAAAAATAAGAAATATATTATAAATTAATTAAATATTAAATAATGAATAAATTGATAAAAATTAGTAAACTAATAAATATTTATTGTAATGGTCAAAAAATGTAATGTATAAAAAACTAATAAATAATAATTACATATTATTGATTAAAGATATTAAATATTTATTAATTACTATAAATGGTTGAGAAATTATTAAAATAAATACATATGACTAATAATTAATAAATCATTATTTATTCATTACTAATGAAAACAATAATAATTAATGGTTTTGAATAATAACTAAAATAAAAAATAAATTATTAAAAATTTCATAAATACAAAAATAAAAAGATAATAATTTATAAAATATAATTAAATATTTCAATTATTATGTAATTAATTAAAACTAATCAAGAAAATTAATTTAATTATTAAAATAAATTATTAATGAATATCAAATAATTATTTAATAATAAATTATATATGACTCATCATTGCAAATTAATTAATTATTAGTTAGTTATTAATGAGAAAATATAATTTATTATGGATTAGTTAATGATAATTAAAATAAATTATTAATAATTTCATAAATAAATGATTAATAGATGAATATTTATAAAATATAAATAAATAATTAATAATTAATAATCAATTATTTAATAATTAAGTATTAATTTAATAAGTTAATACTTAATTAATTAATAATTAATAATTAGTTGCTTAATAATTAAGTATTGACTTAATAAATTAATACTTAATTAATTAATAATTAATATGGTCATGTTATGGAGATAATTGTATCAAGGGTAGTCATAGAATTATAATGCCCAATCTGATCCATTGCAAAAAGCTCTTTAGTTTTTTTTTCTTAACTTTTTAGCAATTCGATGCTAATTTCAGCACAACCAAACTAACCCCTAAGTCATATAAGTATGATTCTGAATACAAGAACAAGTCAAAACTTGTTGAGCAACCCTTGGCCGGTTCGGTCATGCCCCTAACTCTGTTTTCTACAAATAATTGACCAAAACTTTCCACCTACCTGGTCCAACATGGAAACCAATGAACAGGTCCTATTAGTTCAGTTTGGAAGGAGTACAAATACAAATATGTAGAGTGCAAATACATGCAAAATAATACAAAATACAAGGTTTTGCACTCTACATATTTGTATTTGTACTCCTTCCAAACTGAGCCATTATGTATAAAGCACCAATTGTTTTACCATTTTTAATTTACCTTATATGTAAATTTCTAGAGGCCATAACTTTCCACTTGGTTGTCCTATTGGATGATCCTTTTCTTTTTTTTTTTTTTTTTTTTTTTTATATGTAGTCCTATTGGATGTTTTTTTTTTTTTTTTTTTGTTGGGTAACTTTTTTCTATCTATGTATTCTAAAGTGATAAAGTCACCTCACCTCGTTATTTTTTATAAAAACACCTTTTTTGGCCCTAAATCAAGGTTCAGAATATCGGCTAATATGCCCCTTGTATTGAGGATAATTTCTCCTATTTTTTTTTAGTTTTTTCAAACCTGGTTCAGAGGGATTGGTTTAAGGCCTGTCTACCCCATGAACCAGGTTAAACCCCGAAATACACGCATGAGGATGACTATAGAGGAGAGGGAAAGGTGGAGCCAGATCAGTTCCTTGAGAGAAATGGGTATCAGATTTGGAAAGAATTAATGAAGATCAAAGTTGGATGGATATGAACAAAAAGCCTTACACTAAGAAAATTCAACAATGATAGATTTAAAGGGAAAGGGTGATTAATTGAATTAATGAATTGGAAATTACATTCAATATATATAGAGTATATATTGACTAAGAAGTCTAATCTCCACAGTCTCTTATCTTTTATCATAACAACTCAACAATTATGATCTTATCCTAATCCCTTAACACGCCCCTCAAGCACATGGGGACCAAAGATCGTTGTGTTTGATCCGAGATTGATGATGATGGCACCCCTTCATCCATATCGTCTAGTCTTCCAAGCTTGTTATAATGCTGATGTGGCAAGTAGATGATCTTGTGCTTCTTCAAGAAAGTGCCTCCATGGATTCACAAAACTGCAGCCTGATGACGTCTTGAAATCCTTCAATTTTGACAAAACTGCTACAATATGATGTATCCAAATCTATGCGGAAAATCTCCAATATGGTGATGATGTGGCAAACCAATTATGTCAGGTCATTTTTGTATTCCTGCTGCATCTTCAATGGAGAAATCCTTCACAGGCTGGCTATACAATGGGCCAATAGCGCCAAGTCAAAAATGGGCCAAAAGAGACCTCATTGGGTCAATTGAATCGTCTTTATGGGATGGCTTCTTGAACCAATACAATGAGCCACATCTGGCCATCATGAAAGTGGGCCAACAAGGGCCAATAATGACCACAGTGGGTCATTAAATATGTCAAGATAGACTAAACCAAAGATGGGCCACTATTGGCTAAAACAGAAAATGCCACAATAGCCTTTATTTATTTATTTTTTTTAATAAATGGGCCTCCATGGGCGAAACTATAGAAAAGCAACAGGGTATGTATTTGTAGAACAAATCTGAACCGATTTGATCAGTGTCTTCAAGCATCAATTTAACTCAGATGAAGATACTCTTCAACAAACAACAAACCAAACCATAATGGACATCATAGGTAGTAGGAGAAACCATGAAGAGATGATTAATCACAGAAACCAAGGGTTCGTTTGGTTCGCAGCCGGAACTGGATTCGGAATCGGAATCAGAATCCTCTGGAATCGGAATTGGAATGGTCCATTCCTGGAATCTGTTTGGTTCAGTCAGGAATTGGAATCGGATTCCGATTCCTACTGTTTGGTTCAACTAAAAGTTGGAATCGGAATCAGCCAAAGCTTCCAATTCTGCCCCAGTTAAAAGAACCTCAAAGACATCCTCAAAAACTGGTTTTCCACAGTTTAGAGACGCTGCTGAAGCTAATGCATTCATGTCTTTTGTAGTCAGAATTGATCAGGGAGGTCTGTCCGAGGAGCTTTCCTGTAAGAAACAATTTATGCACTCATGTTCTAGTTGTCCAATGCTGGACTAACTTGCCTGGGCCTACTAGTATGGATTTCATTATGTAAATGTGTTATCCATTTTCCTCTCATATTTAAAAGCTTCCATCCTTACTTTCTGTTTGTAATTWTTTATGAATTGATCAAAGACAAGAATGCCATTCTTCAAAAGGAGGTAAACTGGTAAAGAGCCACCTAACATATATCTTGTTTCCATAAATATGTTGTGAAGAACAAAAAGTATGTTGTTGAATTTTGAACAATGCTACCCCAGACAATTATGCTAACTGTGTGTCCTCAATCTTGAAGGTGAATAAACTTGCACTGGGTCTACAATTGAATGACCAAGCTAAGAGGCAACAGTGTAACCCTGTGACAATAATAAAATCCACAATTTGATCTTATCAATTTGCAGCACTAAAATGGTAAAACCAAGTTCTGAAATTATCAGAAGTCATGTACAAAAATTACAAAGAGCACTTTCAGCCTTATCAATAACCAAGATACATTTTTGCAAGCAAAAAAAAATTAAAAAAATACAAAGATACATGATATTTGCATTGCAAGTTTTTATAACTGATACTTAACAAAAGGCCGCTCCAAATTACTGGTTCTATAACTCCTTGAATGAAAAGAAAAAACATTGATAACTGTGATGTTTTTATTGTTCACAAGTTTTATTGGATGATCTTTTCTTTTCCRATTCATAGAATGGTAACTCAGCTTAATAAAGCCTTATCCCAACCATACAGAGTTGTCTTCCCAAATCCCATTTTGCCATTCCATTTTCTAAATGGCCATATCAACTATTAGATTATGAACCTTAGATCAGTCCATGTTTTTTATTCATCTGCCCATTCTTCTAATCCTTTCATCTTGGGCACCTACTATTCAGCCACATCACACATCCACCACATCCCCAATCAAAACACAGAAGATACAATATAAAAAAATGCTAATGGTAGCAGTAATGCTTTATGCACTCTTCAACATGGACAGCTTGACCTAGAAAAATACACATAAATGAGTGAAACTTTGAGCCTGGATAGATAGATAGATAGAGAAATCTGTACTCCATTTCCCAAAAGCCCATAACAAAGAAATAAATCCATATTTTAGGCAAAATCTTGAATAGGGGTGAGAAAAGAGAAAAGAAAAGGAATCACTTCCACCATTAAAGCACCTATCTATTACTAAAAAACACAGTAACAGATAGAAAAGCAAGGCATGTTCTGCTGCAGTTTTTGAAGGCCACTAAACAAAACCAAAACCCCAAAAAGCATCTCCACCAGCCAACCAATGTTTATGAAAATTTGAGCAGTGGGGTTCCCGGTTAAAAGTTTTCTAGGGGAAAACACTTTTGTCAAAGTGACAACCACGCTTTTGAAATTCCAGGCACTAGGAGGAAAGATGCAACTTACACGAGCATCGAAGCCAAAGCGATTGATTCCTTTCCAATTATCCAAGTCATAAGCAGTTAAGTGTTTGCAACAAGCTGAAGCTTGAAGACGATTGCCAAGTTTTCCTCCTTCAAATGAATCCCCCTGAACCCCTCTCACAAAAGAAATTGCATACTTGCCAGAAACCAATGGGTCTTCACCTGGCGTCTCTTGCCCTCTCCCTCATCTGGGATCCCTAAATATATTGATGTTCGGAGCCCAAAATGCTATATTGGCTTGCCCGGCATTGTATACAGCTCGAGCTTCGGTACCAATAGCCTTCAAAGTAGAAGTAAATTGAAGAATCGAACAATACACGGGGGATACAGATTAAAATATTTTTGCCCTTTTTTCATGAGCAGTGTTGTTAGAGTAAATACTYGCTTACCTGTCCAATGCGATACCAGAGACGTTCAACAAATGATGCGGCAATGAGGATGACCTGAGGAAAGCTCGTAGCACGTTGAATCGGATGCCAGGTCCGGCATCAGCGACGCCGTGCAACGATTTCGACCACCATTGATAGCTGGGAATACCATGTCTGGGAATCGCCAGCGCATTGTTAACGAGTTGAGAGATCTTCTCATCTAAAGTAAGACGAGAGACGATGTCTTTACCTATTTGGCAGATGGGCATAGATGTTTTGCAAAAGGGGAGGGAGCTGGTTGAAGGGTTTGCAGAAGGGGAGAGATAAAAGGAGAGAGATCCATCATGACCTGGCCGGAGTAATACAGGTCGGATCTTCAGAGTTCAACCGCCGAACTGTAGAAGGTTTGAAGGAGGGAGTGTCAAGAGAGAGAGAGGAGAAAGAGGGTTGGAGTGTCGAGAGAGAGGAGAAAGAGAGAATCGGGGGTTTGAGGGGTTTTTTCGTCATTTTCCTTTTTATTGATTTAACCAGTTGGAATGGGAATGGGGATTTCGGATTCCGATTCCGCCCAACTAAACATCTAGAATCGGAATGACCCATTCTGATTCCGATTCCAGACTCTTATTCCTGCAAACCAAACAGATCCCAAGTAGAGAATCCACCGATAGGTATAGATGACAATAAGGTTTCCACTAACATAAACTTTGAGCCTCCAACTGGAATACATAGTACCTACATAGAGCCAATGAAAGATGTAGATTGCTAATCGCCAACAATAAAGTCTCAATCCCGACAGTAGTGCTTTGGCTCGTTAACGATTTTATGAGATCGGGCTACCAATATTCATGCTTATTGTTGGCATTGCAACTAAGGGTGAAAATGAACCGGTTTTGGATTGGAACCTGCCCAGTCTAAAATCAATTTAGACAGATTGGAGGGATTGGACCGACCAATAAAATATATTGGATTGGATCAATCCGGTTCAAAATATTTATTAGATTGGATTGGGTCTGATCCGTCTGTAACAAATATATATTGGATTGTGTTGGATTAAGCCAATATCTAGTCCATTGATATAAGATAAGAATATATGTATTAGTGAACCGGATTTGGGTTGAAACCAATCTAAATCAAAATGAATCTGAACAGATTGGATGGTCTAGACATTGAATTGGACCAGTCAAAATTAGTCCAAAACATTTATTAGATTGGATTAGACATAATCTATTTATAATGAATTCACATTGAAATGGATGGGATTGGACCCAATCCAATCCAATTGACACCCCTAGTTGCAACTCACAAATTGTCAGGCTCGGCACTATGGCTTTACATTGTCGGTCACCATTGAAGAACCAGCTTGTGGGTCCTGAAGCTTCAACTATCAAAACATGGCTTTTCCATAAGATTTGTAAGAGAGGGTGAGTTGGATTTTGAAACAAGTAATGAATTAAAAAAAGAAACAAAAGTAAATTAATAAACCGGAAGGATTATGCCCAGGGGGTGGAAAAGATGCCCACCACCCGCCAGAAGAATGAAAAACACAATGAGGGGCCTCTATGTTTAGACCTTTTGGCTCTAATACCTCGAAGGGTGATAAATTACATTAATGAATTGGAATTACATTCAATAAGAAGAATCATTTAATAGTCCAGACTTCAAGGGTGTTTGCTAGATTCAAAGTGGGTCTATTTGGAATTGAACCTGCTCAGAAGATGAAGTCGAAGAAGTCAAAGAGATCCCTATTAATTATATATATAGATAGATAGATATAAATATAGATATTCTACGTGTTTTGTTCAGTTCACTGGTCTCCCATGAGTATAGTGTGAAGATGGAAATAAATTGTGTTTCTCATGAGTTATTTAAGCTTGGCTCGTAAAAAGCTTGATTAAACTCAGTTTAAATCAAGCTTTGAGACAAGCTTGAGCCCAGTATATTGGCTCATTTGCTAATTGAGCTAATTTCAAGCCCAATGAAATTTGGCTTGTAAGGCTCGCGAACCTAATCGAACCTAATATATACATACATATATAGTAAATAATTTTTATAATTCTTATTTTTTGTATATGAAATAAAATAACTTTTTACATGTATAATAATAAATATTATATATTATATTTTTATTTTTTATATGTATGATAATAAATAATTCATTTCTTATAAAAAACTTGGATCATAGTCGAGCTCAAGCCAAATCAAACCGAATTCGAGCTCAAAACTCTAGCTCGGTCGAGCTTATGTTCGAACTCAAACCTAACATTGTTCCGGTGAACTGAGCTCAAATAATTAGGTATCCGGCTGAGCTCGACTTGACTCCGCCCCTAATATAGTGTATCAAATCGATCGTAATATGCCTCCTTTTGCTGAAATTGGTGAAATCATGTTCTCTTTTAGGTTATTACTTCAAAAGACCATAAACGGCCCAGTGTTGATTCTAACTGCCCGGGGTCTTGAGAGGGATGGATTTGACATGCACCCTGTTGATATGTACCAAAAAAAAAAAAAAAATCCTAGATTTAAATCTATCATTCGGTGGACAGATTGGACAAATCTTTGATTAAGATTACAAAGAATCTGCTTAAAAGGAAATGAACAAACATGGAGCCTGATTGATCAACCAAATTTGGAGATCATAGTTCGTAAAATGAATTAAAAGCTTCATGGGCCCACCTCCTTTGCCAAGTGGCACTTGGCTCTAAATAATTAGAAGGGAAATCCAATCCATTCCCCTAATAAATGAGGATCACAAATTGATCACCGAATCATCAAGATTGGTGGGTCCTATGTCAATCAACCTTAAATTATAGGGGTCCAATGTCAATCAAGCTTAAATTATGGCCAAATAAATGGCAAGCATGGAAATTCAAATTAATTTGAATTTATTGGGTGGATTATACAAAGGCCATTATAAATTGAGTAGAGAACACGAGAGCAACCCCCTTTTGGATCTCCCATTTGGCTCCTCCATTCGGCTTCTCCTTCGATTTCTCATTAGAAACATTTCTTGCA
Organism: Nelumbo nucifera; assembly: GCF_000365185.1. The sequence continues at coordinate 183,388 of NW_010729351.1, read as the reverse complement.
AGAAGAATAATAATAAGAAGAAGAAGAAGAAAAAGAAACGGGCTGCATCAAGATGAAGGGAAGAAAATTCAGAATTTTGGCTCCTCAACCATTGAAGTTTTGAAACCGTTACAGTTCCGTACAACGTTGGCAAAAGGATTCCAGCCTTTGAGTTGCTGCAACCAAAAGCTCCATCAAATCACTACAACAAACAAAAAGAAAGAAAATTCTCCTATCTTGCACGTGTACAATTGATCGTTGCAAGTTCTTTCTACAATTACAAGTTGTCAAGCTTTTCAGGTCGTGTCTGTAATAAGCTACAAGTACAAGTTTGGATTGTGTTCGTAACAAGAGAATCAGAGAGTTTCCTTGCCAGAAAAAAAGAAATATATATAATTGTATCTCACTTACATTTCTGCAAAAAAAAATATAAATAAATTTCATTGAATTTGTTCACATTTTTTTTTGTGCTCCAAATTTAGTGCAAAACTTGTGTCGACAAATTTCTGGCACGCCCGTTGGGACATCTCTTTCCTTTCATCTCTCAAGTCAGCACATCAAATTTTTGTAAGCGGTTTGGACACATGACTCCAAAGAAAATTGTTTCAAGAATCGTCGGAACAAGAAAAGCGCCACATATAGCTCAAGCTCGTCTGGATCATGTGCATTTTTAGCCTCCAACTATGAGAGGCCAACCACCCACCTTAAGATAAGGTCCAGGGATTCACAAGAGGTTGCACCTCTCACCTTCTATGGAACTCAAGGGGTCCTTCAAAAGTCCAAAATTCCAAAAAGGGACCTTCAAGGTTGCTGACGACAAAGGACGCTAATTCGAAGCAAGTAGCCTCGATGAAAGAGTTCGTCATAACAAATCCACTAAAACATCTAAGTGGAGGAATGCCCATGTTGGACACGGAATCGAGTATCGGCTCAAGGTCCAACTCCTATCCTAACTCTCCTAAGACTAAAGGGTCTGATTACATGTAAACCCACTCCTACACATCAGTAGCACCCATCATGATGGCGGGAGCTACTACATTTGAAGAACAACTTGCTGAGATGGTTGCGGCCATCGCTAAGTTAACAAAGACAGTGGAAGAGAAGGACCTTCGAATTACTTCTCTGATGGACTGAATGGAACAAATGCAAACAACAGCATCCAGCTAGGGGCCTTCACACCCACTAGGGTTCACCCCGCAAATAAACCCTCATCGAGAGGAGTTGCCAGAACGTACTAACATACGGGATGCCCAACATGCTTCGGTTGCCTCCCTCATAGTACAACAATTCCAAACATGATAGCTGACATGATACGTGCTCAGTATGGAGGTGTCTTACAATCATCCTCAGTGTATACTAAGCCATATACTGAGCGCATTGATCATATGCTTATGCCATTAGGGTACTAACCCCCGAAATTTCAACAATTTGATAGGAAAGGTAACCCTAAGCAACATATTGCACACTTCGTAGAGACATGTAACAATGTCAGAACTTTCAGTTATTTAATGGTAAAGAAATTTGTACGATCTCTACGAGGAAATGCTTTTGACTAGTAGACCGACCTCCCTTTTGGATCAATCGATAGTTGGGATCAATTAGAAAAGAGAGTTCTTAGATTGCTTCTACTAAGCATGTACGAACTCAGTACCACAAAACAAAGAAAAGATGAACCAGTCGTTGACTATATTGACAGGTGGAGAAATCTCTACCTCAATTGTCAAGACAAGCTCTCAGAAGCTTTAGCTATTAATACTTGTATCCATGGCATGTGTTGGGGTTTGCATTACATCCTTAAGGGAATAAAACCCTGAACATTTGAGGAATTGGCCACCTGCGCTCATGACATGGAACTTAGCTTGGCTACCTTCGAAAAACATCACCTGGATGATTTCCAAAGGGAAAAGGAAAAGAAAGATGGTGAAAATGAGATAAAATTGTCTAGGCCAATGCAAGTTTTAACAACCTCAATAGCCCCTCTCAAGGTTATCAAGAAGAAAAAAAAACAAGAAAGAAATAAAATCAAATATTCAACAAGAAAAAGAAAATCCAAAACTCACTCTTAAGGAATTGGAAACGAAGGTGTATCCATTCCCTAACTCAAATGTCCTAAAGATGTTGGATGCCCTTCTAGTTGAAAAGCTTATAGAGCTTCCTAATAGTAAATGCCTAGAAAAGGAAGGGAAAATTGATCATCCGAAGTATTGTCATTACCATTGGGTAATTAGCCACTCCGTTTAGAAATGTTTTGTCCTCAAAGACAAGATAATGCAATTAGCCGAGTTAGGAGTGGTTGAACAAGATCTAAGTGAGGACATAGCGACCTCCAACATGACAATTGTTACATTTGGATCCTTTGAACCTGATGCTCGCCAATGCCCTTATCGTCCTATCACCAACGAATTTACACCGGGGGCATCACTAAATCAAATACAAATCCCTAGTGACCCTTCTACCTTTTACCATACACTAGATAATGGAGATCGAGGTGCTGGCCAAATGGCTCAAGCTAATATTCCCAAATATTCTCAAGATCCTTTGCAAGGAATCGATGGGCCAATGACTAGGGCAAAGACAAAGAGGATGAAAGAGGCTCTACAAGACTTCATCAGGGAAGTGCATGACAAAGAGGCTGTTCTAGAAGATTCTAARAYTGTYCTACYWGTTTCCAAARCTTYACCAAGGATAATCACCTATCTTTATGTGCAAGACGATGTGCAAGGCTTAGAACTTGAAGAACAAAGCTTGATGGGCTTGGCGCATGGACATGATAAGAAAATGCCCAATTCGCATGCAAAGATGTATTGATGGGCTCGTTTTGTCTTGTTATGCTTGTTTTTATCTTGTTTTGTTGACTTTGACTTTTCTATGCTTAGTTGTCATTAATTGTAGTCTTTTAGAATGATTCATATTTCAAAGCAGATTTGTTTTCCTAAATTAAAGGGATCCTCATCAGTTAGGTRTTTYCTGATAAGATAATCATTAGTTAGGAGTTTCCTTATAAGATTAGGAGTTTCCTTATAAGATAATGATGTTTACATGCCTATATAAATGCCACAACTATGTAAAACGAAAATCAATCAATAATACAGTGGTATTTTCAGCAATCTTAGCTTTGCCTTCTTGTGTTCTTGGTAGAATACAATATTTTGACTTATCAAGGGAGTGATCAACCTTGTGGCGTTTTCAAGATTGGATTCTTTAAAGACTTAATTTCCTTAAGGTTCTAATATGATTAACTACAACTTGTTTTCTAGCTTCTGGATGCGTATAACAACTTAATTCAAGAGTTCCTAGAGCAAGTCATCTAGTGGGTTCTTATCATTTGGTATCAGAGCCTTGGTTCTAGAAATAGGTTATTTATCCTTTGCTTATCCTTGTTTGTGTTTTCTTTGATCTTTGCGCGTTTCTTGTATTGTCCTTGCATAGTTTTCTTTGAATTATCCAATTCGGATTCTTTGTGTTTTTGAATAGAGTCAATTCTGTTTTGTGTGTTTAGTTTAGCAAAAAAAAAAGAGAGAGAGAGAAAAGAACATCCAATTCGAAAAAAAAATAAAGAAGGAGGAGGAATTAGATTGTAGATTTGATTTTTTTTTCATTCTCCCAGCATGAATGGGATTTCTTGAATTGCAAGATCATATTTCCTTTTTTTTTGGTTTGACTAGTTGACTAATTCAAGAGCCAGCTGTATAATCCTTTTTGAACTGGGATTTCTTTTCCTTAAACAACTGTCTTACTATATTAATTAGTATTAATCCTTATCAAATAAGGATTCTTGTGGTGCTCCATATTCTAGTGATTTATTTTGCATGTCTTTTTGAGCACGTATTTGATTGCCATGATTACTCCAAGGAGAAGAAAGAATAACTAACAGCCGTGGAGTTCACAGATTATGCAAGCATATGGTGGGATCAATTGGTGATCAATATGCGTAGGAATAGAGAGAGGCCAATTCGGTSATGGGAATAAATGAAATTGGTAATGCGCAAGAGATTTATACCTAGCCATTACTATAGAGATTTGTATAGAAAGTTGCAAGGGTTGGTTCAAGGTTCTATGAGTGTAGTGGACTATTACAAAGAGATGAAGACAATCATGATTAGAGTAAACATAGAAGATGACCGAGAAGCAACAATGGATAGATTTATTAGCGACTTGAACAAGGAGATTGMTGATGTGGTTGATTTACAACATTATGTGGAGATGGAGGAGCTGTTGCACAAAGCCATCAAAGTGGAGAAGCAAATCAAATAAAAAGGGTTCAGATCTGGTTCTTCATGGAAATCTAATTGGAAGGACAACAAAGTTAATTCAAAAACAAAAGATGAAGCAAAGCAAAAGGATTCGGTTATTGTTCATAAAGGTAAAACCGAAACTAAAACTTCTTCTAAGTCACGTGATGTTAAGTGTTTTAGGTGCCAAGGATTCGGGCATATTGCTTCTCAATGCCCAAACAAAAGAGTTATGATCGTGTTGGAGAATGGGAAAATAAAAAGTGCTAACTCAAGTGAGGATGAGATGCCACCATTGGAGGAATGTTTTGATGTTGAAGTTGCAAAACCCGTTCATGGTGATTTGTTGGTTACAAGGAGAGCCCTAAGTATACAGCCTAAGGATGATGGTGATGAGGAGCAACGTGAGCATATTTTTCACACAAGATGCCATGTGAAGGATAAGGTATGTACTATGATTATTGATAGTGGAAGTTGTACTAATGTCGCTAGTACGTTGTTGGTAGATAAGTTGAATTTGCATACCATAAAGCATCCTAAACCGTACAAATTGCAATGGCTGAATGAATGTGGAGAAGTGAGGGTAACCAAGCAAGTTCTGGTTTCCTTTTCAATTGGCAAGTATAAGGATGAGGTTCTATATGATGTGGCACCAATGCATGCTGGTCATACATTGCTTGGCCGACCATGGCAGTTTGATAGGAATGTTACACATGATGGGTGTAAAAACCGTTATTCTTTTGTAATGAATAACCGAACTATTGTACTAACCCCTCTCAAACCTTTGCAAGCTTATGAAGATCAGATTAGGATAGCAAGAGAGTGCAAAATGAGAGAATAACAAAAGTGTGAGCATGAGGAAAAGAAAAAGAAAGAAAGTGAACAAGCAAAAGCAGAGAGAGCAAGTGAGACCGAGAGGAAAAATGCAAGTGGAAAGAGTGAGGCTGAGAGGAAAATTAGAGAGAAAAGTGTACAAAAATGAGAGAAAAGCAAGAGAATGAGTGCAATTGCTGAAAAAAATGAGGTTAAGAGTGTCATGATTGCAAAGCAGCAACTACTTGTACTTATGTACAAGGATGTTTACTTTTCTACTAATGTCCTAAACCCCTCTTTGCCTAGTGTTGTTGTGTCTTTATTGTAGGAGTTTGATGACTTATTTTCCGAGGAGATTCCTCATGGATTACCTCCCTCAAGAGGTATTGAGCATCAAATAGACTTCATACCCGGTTCCGCCATACCAAATCGACCTGCTTATAGAGCTAATCCCGAGGAAACAAAGGAGATACAAAGGCAAGTAGATGAGTTGGTGCAAAAGGGTTTTGTAAGGGAGAGTCTTAGCCTATGTTCGGTTCCTGTCATCTTAGTCCCAAAGAAAGAAGGAACATGGCGTATGTGTGTGGACTGCCGAGTCATTAACAAAATAACAAGGATCCGAGGACGAATCCTTCCGAGGAAGGAGGGAATAATGGAGATCAAAGTGTTGACCAAATGGCTCAAGCTAATATTCCCAAATATTTTCAAGATCCTTTGCAAGGAATTGGTAGGCCAATGACTTAAGGCAAGGACAAAGATGATGAAAGAGGCTCTACAAGGCTTCATCAGGGAAGTGCATGACAAAGAGGCTGTTCTAGAAAATTCTAAGACTGTTCTACCAGTTTCCAAAGCTTCACCAAGGATAATCACCTATCTTTATGTGCAAGATGATGTGCAAGGCTTAGAACTTGAAGAACAAAGCTTGATGGGCTTGGCGCATGGACATGATAAGAAAATGCCCAATTTGCATGCAAAGATGTATTGATGGGCTTGTTTTGTCTTGTTGGACTTGTTTTTATCTTGTTTTGTTTACTTTGACTTTTCTATGCTTAATTGTCATTAGTTATAATCTTTTAGACGGATTCTTATTTCAAAGTAGATTTGTTTTCCTAAATTAAAGGGATCATCATCAGTTAGGTGTTTCTTGATAAGATAATCATTACTTAGGAGTTTCCTTATAAGATTAGGAGTTTCCTTATAAGATAATGATGTTTACATGCCTATATAAAGGCTACAACTATGTAAAACAAAAATCAATCAATAATACAATGGTATTTTCAACAAGCTTAGCTTTGCCTTCTTGTGTTCTTGGTAGAACACAATATCTTRACTTATCAAGGGAGTGATCAACTTTGTAGCGTCTTCAAGATTGGATTCTTTAAGGACTTAGTTTCCTTAAGGTTCTAGTCTGATCAACTACAGCTTGTTTTCTAGCTTCTGGGTGCGCATAACAACTTGATTCAAGAGTTTCTAGAGCAGGTCATCTAGTGGGTTTTTATCACTAGGGTCAATACTAAATCGAGCACAAGCACATGCCTTAAGTCTTAAGGAAATTCCTTCACCCTGATCCACCACGTCACTCTCAAAAGATTATTGGACCATCATTACACATCGGGAGCGTCATGTGACACCAATCCACTCTACCTTATAGACAATCAAAGCAAATTAAAAGGAATGTTCGACCACAAAAACCTCTTAAAAGCAAGAAAAGACAAGGCAGGAATATTGCTACCCAACCACCGAGAGTGGTAACTAACAAAGTTTTGAAATAAGTCCCTCGACTTCCAATTACTCTATAAGAGTACATACAAAAGGAATACTTTTCTAAAGGATGTATAGTTGTGCATACAGTCACATGTTACACGAAAAGAAAATGAGTCAAAGTATGCTCCTGAATATAAGCCTAAACTATCTATGCTCCTAGATACGAGTTTAAACTATCTATTAGAAAAAAAAAACAAAAAAAATTACTCAAAATTCGCTCATAGATATGAGCCTAAACTATCTATGCTCCCATATATGAGCTTAAACTATCTAATAAAAAAGGGGAACACTCAAAGTTTGCTCCTGGATATGAGCCTAAACTATCTACTTTCCTAGATACGAGCATAAAATGTCTACAAGACTCCTGAGTATGAGTATAAACTATTCAACTTCCAAAATAACTCAAATTGTGCTCACGGACACGATCCTAAACTATCCACTAAGCGCTCATAGATAAGAGATTAAACTATTTACAAATCCTCAAATCACAAGTACAAATCACTCTATGAACTATGTCATGACTTGACCCCTCTAAGGGGTACATAGGCAACCTGAAAAGGTGTAGTCACAAAATAAATTATTTGTATCACTCCTGACCTGCATGAGTATAAACTATGAACGGCCAAAACAAAAAAAAAAAATCATACTCGTGATCTGCAAGAGTATGAACTATTGATGGTACAAAAAAGAAAAAGAGAGAGGGATAGATAGAGAGAAAATTCTCTACTCCTAGCCGCAAGAGTGCAAACTTTTAAAGTCGATGGTTGTATTGCCAATTACAGTAACAACCACCAACTTGGGGGCATTTTTTGATATTTAAAAAAAATCATAAATTTAAATCTATCATTTGGACAAATCATTGATTAGGATTACAAAGAATCCTATTTAAAAGGAAATGAGCAAACATGGAGGCCTGATTGATCAACCAAATTTGGAGATCATGGTTGGTCAAATGAATTAAAAGCTTCATGGGCCCACCTCCTTTGCCAAGTGACACTTGGCTCTAAATAATTAGAAGGGGAATCCAGTCCATTACCCTAATAAACGAGGATCACAAATTGATCACCAATCATCAAGATTGGTGGGTCCTATGTCAATCAACCTTAAATTATCGCCAAATAAATGGCAAGCATGGAAATTCAAATTAATTTGAATTTATTGAGTGGATTATACAAAAGCCATTATAAATTGAGTAGAGAACACGAGAGCAACCCCTTTTTGGAGCTCCCATTTGGCCCCTCCATCCGGATTTTCCTTCAACTTTTCATTAGAAACATTTCTTGCAAGAAGAAGAAGAAATGAGTTGTATCAAGATCAAGGGAAGAAAATTCAGAATTTCGGCTCCTCAACCATTGAAGCTTCGAAACTGTTACAGTTCCATACAACGTCGGCAAAAGGATTCCGACCTTTGAGTTGCTGCAACGAAAAGCTCCATCAAATCACTACAACAAAAAGAAGAAAGAAAATTCTCTTATCTTGCACRTATACAATTGATCATCGCAAGTTCTTTCTACAATTACAAGTTGTCAAGCTTTTYAGTTCGTGTCTGTAACAAAGCTACAAGTACAGGTTCAGGTTGTGTTCGTGACAAGAGAATAAGAGGGTTTCCTTTGCTAGGAAAAAAAAGAGTTTGTATCTCACTTACATTTCTGCAAAAAAAATATATAAATAAATTTCTTTGAATTTGTCCACATTTTTTTGTGCTCCAAATTTAGCACGAAATTTGTGTCGACACACCCAACCTTTGGAATTTTTTTGCATAGAGTAGATGCTCTCAAACTAGAAACCTTCTCACACTTGTTAGTAGGGGTGATGTTGGACCGGGCCGGGCTTTGCACTTATGATAAGGGTTATAGCTTAGCCTGGGGTTCTGGGCTGGGCTGGGCCTGATTCCTAGTGAATGTCACTCATATATAAAACATTATATATCTATATATTAAATGACATAACATGCATATAAACTTATTTTATGCATTATATAATATAAAACATTACATATCATATAAATTATACATGTCATGTTATAATATTTATATATATAATATATAATATAATGTAAAATAACATGTATACATAGGTATACATTATACACAAAATGTGTAAGTTTAAATATATATAGACCGGAATTGAAGCATTAAGCCCAAGCCCGGCCCTAAAATTTACAGGCCTGATGTGGGCCCAGGCCCAGGCCGGGCCTGAACACAAAACCCATGCCTAAGCCCAAAATTTCTGGGCCGGGCTGAAATGACCACCCCTACTTATTAGCCTAAATTGTTATTGTTTGATTAAGTTAACTTGAATAGGTGGAGTAAGCGAATCGTAGTAAGCAGTTTGTTTTAATCAGATATCTAGCTTGGGTCTCTGAAAATACCCAGCTTTGTATGTGGTTCTATAACATTTAAATTTATCAAGTTGGACAAGTTTGTAGAGCATCCAAGAGAACTTAGCATTGTTGATAAGATTATAACGAAGAATTATACTGACCACTGTGGTTTTTCAATAAATCTCTTAACCGGTATGGAAGCTTTTGCCAAGCAAATAGGTGTATATCAATATGGCTGATGTTCAGCGTTTTTCATTTCTTTTTAATTTTTTTTCTAATTTATAATTATCAGGGGTTTAGTAAGAGGTCTGCCACCTTTTAGATACGATTTCAAATGTATCATATTGATATTAAATCCTTAATTTCTGTTATATACATTTAATCCATTTATTTCTCTTTCTCCAATTTCAAATAATGCATATTTAATATAATGTTCTTAGGGGGCTTTCTATTTTTGGATTTTGATAGGAGAAGTTGACCTTAATGGGATTTTGGTTCTCATTGACCAAAAATTTTATATTCTTTTTTCAGTTCTATGTTGGGATCAAGTAAAGTTTATTTTCTTGGGTACCACTTATCGAGGAAAGTGATACCTATCTCCTAGGTGGATAAATAACTTTTCCACATATGGGGAAAATTACCAACACTAAAATGAGACAAAAATGTCCCTTTTAATAATAAATTTGCATGGTTAAAATGGTCATTGCCCTATTTACTTAATAGATAAAAGAGCATGCATAAATATACTTACTTGGATAAGTATTTTCCAAGAAAAAATTACCCAAATAATTACATCTACCCGAATAATTAATTTAATGAAAGGCGAATGGGGCCTTATATACATCCTTCATTACTCAGCACTATGGGGACAAGGAAGTAATAAGATTGCATACAGAGGTTTTCTTTACCGGTCACTTGCTTCACTTTTCAGTACAATTACAGCTTCAACTGCACGAAAAGGGTAATGCGATCAACAACTTTGTTTGTTAGATTTATGGGACACCATGTATCCGACATCTAGAGTACAGCATAGAGTTCAAATTCTAATCAGATGACGACCATGATATAGAGCTGTTTGACACATGGCAAGATAGTGTAGTAGGGAGCACACAGAACCATTTTGGACATCCATGTGGGACTCAGGATCTGCTACAAACTAGACGTGTGCAATGGGCTACGAAATCTATTCAGGAGTACACACCAATTGTTATCAGATAAGCCCATAATTACGTTATGTTTGGCATGTCTTTCTGCACAGGTTGTTGGATTTTTAGAAATTTGACAGTCTGCGATTTTCTTTTTTCTTATTTGATTGGAAAAAGATCTAATTGTCGAAAGACATAATCTCGAAAAAACATAAAAAGTTCGTTTTGGACTATTTTCAGGAAACTCAGAATAGAACTTTTTGACTTATTTCATCTTATCTTCAGAAAGAAAGATGCACCTCCAACAATACAAACTATAAGCTACCAAGATCTTTCTGTAAGAACCCACTATATCTTTTGGTTGTCAGATCTTCTACAAAATCTTTCAAAAAATACTTGTCAAATGATGTCTTAATATATTTACTCTCCATCGGACTTTCTTAATGAAGATAAAAAATAAGATTTTGGCATGGGTCATCTTTGTCTAAATTAACACTGCATTAGGTTGTAAAGAAAATTAGAAAAAGTAAAAAAAGAAAAGGAAAAAAAATGCGAAAATGACTATTTCCTTTAGGAGTGAGGCCAACATTACTTCCTTTTGCTGTCCAATGTTTTCCTTGGCTTTTCTAGTCGTAGAAGAGAACAAAGAAATCAAAGGGAAAACTTTAGCTTTTTATTTTTTCGGTTTACCATGTTATCCAAGCCAAGTCAAAGGGAAAACTTCAGTTTTTCTACTTTTTTCTTCCTTATGTTACCACTAGTGAATGACCCCATACTATATATGAGGAATCAGTAATGCTAAATTTATATTATGGAATCAATTAGTGTTAAATTTATAATTAATATTTTAAATAATTATTAAAACTTCAAAAAATAGCTTTTCAATAATTATTAAAATGTGGATAATTTTCTTTTGTATGAGAGATTGATAGAATGTAAGTAGAAGTGGTTGTGGATAATCACTTTTGCATTTTCTACATTTTTTTAAGAATTGATTGAAAATTGTGGTAATGGGTTGTGGGCTTTAGTAGTAACTTTTTAGAAAATGTCACCTGTCTAGCTTTTCAGAAAAATGAGAAGGTCATATGTCTGAATGGTGGAAGGTTGTAGCCTGGTAGTGGTAGGGGTGTCCACGTTTCGGTTAACCGAACCATGGCACCTTTTTGTAAACCGAACCGGTGGTACCAGTTTTTCCAATTCTCTAAACTGAAACCGAACCGGTACCATCGGTTAACCGGTCCACCGGTTTTGGTTTTTGACTAGTTTGGTTCTTCGGTTTTTTGGTTTTTTATATTTATAATAATATATATTATACAAATATATAATATTATATTATAAATACTAAATGATATATAATATATTATAAATATTTTAAAAATATATAATGTATTTGTAAATAGATCATTATAAATATAATATAAGTATATATTTATATATATAATGAATATATATTTATATATAATACATAGAAAATATGTGACATATATTAAAAATATACATAAAAATATATATACATGTCAGTTCAGTTAACTGTCGGTTTTTTGTAGGTTAACCGAAAACCGAACCGGTCCTTCGGTTTTTCAAAAATCCCAAACCAAAACCGAACCGATCGATTTGGTTAATTGCATTTTGTGGTTCGATTTTCGAGATTTGGTTCGGTTTTTAAGTTTTTCGGTTTTGTGGGTTATGGGCTTTAGCAGGAATTTCTCATAAATTGCCACGTATCTAGTTTTTAGAAAATGAGAAACCCACTTGTTTGAATAGTGGTAGTGGGTTGTGGACTTTAACAACAACTTCTCAGAAAAATGTCATGTGTCTAAATTTCAAAAAAAAAATGAAAAAGTCATGTATTTGAATGGTGGGGGTTATAGCCCGGAAACCTTCCTTTAATATATATATATATATTTGATTTCTTATAAACAAATATAGCCTTAGATTTTCTTTTCTTTTCTTCCATCCACCAATCAAATGCAACATAATGGAAAGACATGTCGATTAAACAGATTCTAAGGGTATGCATAGAAAATAAGAAAGAAACAAAAATCTGATGGAAGATTGTTCTTCATAAATTTTGTGAAATCCCTTAAAAACTTTCTCTCAACTTTCTATTTCTCTCTTAATTGATAATCAAAACCAAACACATCTTAATTGTTTGCAATGACTGATTTCTTCCTAATGTATATATCGAAAAAGACTTACATGTTAATAGATAGAGAGCTTCCCCACTTCGGCCTACCCTACTTTCTTCTATTAATTTATAGTAATGATGTGGTCAAACTTAAGTCTTGAACTAACCATTGAATTTGGTGCCCACTAGAATCAAGCTGACATTTTAGGTCCCATTCGCTATTAAGTAAGTTATTTATTGGTACCCAAGTAAGTATTTCCTAGTAGGTGCATTTAGGCATGTTCTTTTATTTCCTAGGTAAATAAAATAATAATTATTTTAATCCTAAAAATCCATTAATAAAAGGGGTAATTTTGTCATATCCAAGTGTTGACAACTTTCTCCCAAGTGGCAAAGTTATTTACCTACATGAGATATTGATATCACTTACCCAAATAAGTGATACCAGGAAAAATATTTTTCAATAAATCTTACATAAATCTAAAAAAAAAGAACATAAAGTTTGGTCAATGAAAACTAAAGTCTCATTGACCAACTTCCTTCCCCCCCTCTCAAAATTCAGAAAACAATGTTCCCTTAATATAAGATGAGGGAGATGCTTCTAATAGATCGAGAGAATTAAAAAAAATGGGAAATGAAAATAAACCGTCCTATTGAAGCTTTTATAGAATGTTTTTATACCTTCTTTTTTCTTTTTTCAATGAAGCTTATTGGAATCTGAAGCCTATTTGGAGCAGGACTGAGTGAGTAAAACATCCTCTCTTATTCTGTAGTACAGAATTTAGAATCCAAGAATTAGCTTTATATTTCTTAAACTACGCGATTGAGGCTAAAACCACCTCAAAAGACAAGTATTCAGTTTAAAAACAAAATATAAAGAAGATTTATAAAGTTATGCAAACCAGTATAACAAAAATAATAATAATAATAATAATAATAATAATAATAATAATAATAATAATAATAACTCTCAAAATCACTAAAATCTAAAGAGGTAAGTACATTCCAACAAATAAAGTCTATGAAAGTAAATAAATTTGTCTTTCAAATTCGGCTTCATTCTTTACTTCCCTTAGTATAGAACTGCAAATGGACCGGATTGAAATTGGATATATCTAGATCCAAGTCTGATTTATTAATATTTATATTTCAAGAAAACTAAAGCCCCGTTTGGTTTGTAGGAATAGGGGTCTGGAATCGGAATTGGAATGGGCTATTCCGATTCCAACTGTTTGGTTGAGTGGAATCGGAATTCCATTCCCATTCCTGCTGGAATGGTATTCCCCCATTTGAGAGAATGGCCATTCTCTGCCTCTTCTTTGGGAATAAAATTCCATTTCTTCTGATTTTAATTCACATTCTCATTTGTGTCTGAACCAAACAGAATATGGGAATGCACCATTCTGATTCTGATTTCAGAGATTTCGATTTCAATTCCGATTCCAAACCAAACAAACCGTAAATCTTATCCCTCAAATTGATTCACGTATTGTGTACATTCATAAATTTCAACTATAACTAATCAAAATATATATATATATATATATATGACCTAGCTAGAATTGCTGATTTGTATATCATGAATAAAATGACTTATAAATAACATTTACGAGACTTAAAACTATATATGGCACATAGTAAATATATATACAACAGTCAAACCAATTTCATATTCGATTCATTATGAATGGATCAAATTCAGTTCACCTTGACCAGATAGGATTTGAATTCGAATTTACAAAAATGAATACCATTATAGCATAGGAATTATTATATTGATTATGGAAATGGAAAACCATCTCTTTGTGAATGGTAAAACCTCCAGTTTTATAATAGGAATTACTATAAAGTGTAAGGAAAAAGATTATATATGGATCACAAGGCAAGAGAAAAAATTTAAAGTTTGGAAAATTTATTTAATAGAATTGGCTACAGAATTCTGTACCAAAAAAAAACTAAAAAAAAAGGCTATTTTAACAAATGATTTTTGTCTTTTTCCTATTAATAAGAATGGAAAATTTCCTGTAAACAATAAAGTTTGTGCCAATCTTAGTTTCCTCATCATCCCATAAATCTAGTGGGACATATTATATGGTGAAGTTGCATAAACTCATTTTCACTTAGCTCTCTTATTATTAATAAGGTATTTAGGTGTAGTTACATATTAAGACTACATTTGGAAAAATGATATATAATATCATAAATAAGTTCAATTAAATTAATAAGGCTCCTCCCAACTAGTACTAAATATGTGAATATACAGTTTTTGATTAATTGATTTGTGAATTCTTAAGTATGCAATGCATTAGACTAAGAAGAATAAAGTAATGTAAGGAAACATGAAATTGTGAAGGATAAAGAGAAAAAAAAAAGAGAGAAATGCTTCATTTAATTTAGCTTTTATACTTTATTATTTTTAGAATATAAACTTAAAAATTTAAAATTTTTTGCTAGTGGGCATTAATCTAACACAAGAACAAACAAGCATAAGAAGAAATCAAATTGAAGAATGAAAAGGGATACTTTCCTTGATACTTAACAAATTAAAGAATGAAAAGGGATTCTTTGCTTGCCAAGTTCAAAATGGAAACAGAAAAAATCAACCCTATATAAACTCAAAACCATTAGATACTACCAAGAAGTGAAAGAGTATTGAGATATTACTAATTTGTCGTTGCTTCGTTTGCACTCTCATTCTTTCATAGTGAGTAATCCATCTCCTGATGATTTATTTATATCATAATTTTTTAGTTCAAGTTCATTATTTATAATCCTCTTTCTTTAATTATGATGATACGCCCATAAATTATTTAGGTTTTTAAATTTATTATGTATCCTTTTTGTTTTTGTTTTGAATTTTGTAACCCCTTTTGACTATAGCAGCATATCTGACTTATAATTATTTTTAATATGTTTTAAATTCAAATTAAAAAGTGCTTGTAATGTTTCCAATTGACCAATTATGCAATTATTTCATTACTTTATTTATTAGCTTCATGCTAATTAAGTGGTTTAAAGATTATTAAGGATTCTGCACCACATGGTCTATTGATAACCATTTCTTACAAAATAACATGTTATGTTAGATAATTTTATTTGTTAAAAATAGTCTTTATTTATTAAATTATAGTCTTACTCCATTAAGATAACTCTGAGTATATATTAAAAGTCTAAAAACATTGTCAGATAAATTATTAATAGTTAGACATTAAAACAACAAAAATCATGAATCTTACAAAGAACAACATATATTTCTTATTTATTACTTGTTCATATATACTATAAGTTTGGAGTCCAAAGTCAAATCGTTCAAATGTATTCTATAGTGTAGAGGTGAAAATTTCTAAATTGGTATTTGTTAACATTGAAGACTTCCTTGCTTGAATCTATCGCTTTAAAATTTGCAAGTTCCGGGTTTGAATCTCTATAAAATTTAGGAAGAATGACGGTTCAGCACAGGGTCAGAATTCATAGGCCTAAAGTACAGTTGGTTGGGGTAGATGCCAGCTTGGAATTGATGCCAACTCACAGGCGGGCATTGGTGCATAGGGTAGGGATAATTGACCTTTCAAATTGTAGTAGATTTGCAGTGAAAATCAGAATTCTACAATGGGCCTTTCCGTACTTCTCCATAAAATTTACTAGTTTTGTATCTATAACCTAAAAATTAGATCAGGCTGATGTTATCATTCTACTAATTAATGGTTGTATACAACTTCTTTCCACTCTTCACACATATAACATACAACACATAACTATGATATATAAGCTGATGATTTTTGGTTTAGTTAATTTTTATATATTAAAGGCCTAGAACTATTGTGAGATTCATTCTATTTTGTGTTTCAATTCTTCAAAGTATGGGAACAAAGACAAGTTATGAAGTCCTAGACTGTTTTATGGGTCTTCCTTCTCTTTATCAAATTTGTGCTTTACTGAATGAAATGGATTATTTAGTGGAACAAAAATTTTTAGGAAGCTCCTGGGTTGTAATTATTAGAAATAAAACCCATTAACCTGGTTATTAAAATTAACTACTAAATCAAACTTTATAATGGAAATTTAACTTGTGTAAGCAAAGTAAGGTCCAAGGACATTTTAAAGCCGAAGTTTAATTAGAAATTCGTGGACTAATTTGAGCCAAGCTGCATTTCTTTGTTCTAAATTTTCTTTTTCTTTAACCAAGAGGTGACTCCAAATGTACTACATTCATAAAAGTTATAGTACGTGCTATAACTGCAACCTTTATTAAAGGATTCATTAGGAAAGATATATATCTTCCTTATTTCCTTCTTAAACATAAACACATACCTTAGAAAAAAAAAAACATCCCTAATTATTGTTTACCTAATTTTAAGTAATGCACTTCTTTTTATAAAAAAAAAAAGAAAAAAGAAAAAAAGAAAGAAAGAACTTTCACTATTTATAAAAGACAAATTATTATCTTCTGGTACTTGTGAAATATTTTCCCTATCTCTTTATCCAAACACACATGCAAGCATAAACAATCACTTTAATTTCTATAATATATTATTCCTTTCATCTTTTATAGAAACCTTGTCACAATTCATGCAACCATAGTGATGGAAATCCATATTATCAACCTTCTAAGAAATCCATTAATCTATTTTTTCTATCCTTCTCAAAAAAAAGACTAATTATAATGAGTTCATCCCCAAAATCGAAAGTTGTTCTTATAGCCCACTTTCCCTGTGTTATCATCCAAGATTCTAGACCACTTGAGAATTCTTTAGTTTTTAGGCCCATTTAGGGGCCCATCTAGGAAGTTTCTTCTGATATGAGTGTATCTCTTTTACCTCAATAAGCATGTTCTCTTTCTTCCTTACCAAAAACAAAATGGAAAAATCCTTAAACCCCCCGGAGTTTTTTATATATACTAAAACATCTCCTCTCTTTTCTGAAAAATCACTAACCTCCCCTATCAAGTGACACGACAGATCAAAAACCACCCTTCATTTTCCATGGTTTGTTGCAGTCAATATACGATTACACTTGAAATCAAATTTCTACTAAAATCCCAATAGTTCCCTTATTTAGCTTGACTTCAAATCAAATGGATCAAAATGCCTATCGTGGTATACTTTTAGGCTATGTTTGGTTTGAAGGAAAAGGTAGGGAAACCTATACAAGGTTTGTTAAAGGTTTCCCTCCTTTTTCCTTCAAACCAAACAGTGTTAGTATTTGTGCGCTTTTCTATTCGACCATATAATTAAGGTCATTTACAAGATCTTGAGAAGAGTTTTAAGTCCAGTTTTTACTTTATAGAACAGATTTCTCCTCGGTTAGTAAAGTCCCAATAGCAGATCCTTACTCCTGTCACTAGAATTAAATAACGATCAATATATTTTGGCAGGTAATCAAACACTATGGATGCCTTCACATCAATGTGGAGCTTGGTATGTGATCCAACGATGAGTGTATGGGCTTCATTCATGCGTGAAATGGACTATTTCAGAACTGGTAAAATTTTGGAAAATCTCAAGACACAAGCACAACGTCTCCATGCTATCAAGGCTGAAATGGAGACAGTTTCAACAATTCCAGAGAATGAATATTGGCTCCAGGTTGCAGAGGATTTGGAAAGGCAAGTGAAGGATATAGACGAGGGGTTGAAAGAAAACAAACTTGGTGGAAGGCTTCCCTACCTACACATCTTGGCACGTAGGAACCTTGGCAAACACATAGTAACTCTAGAAGAAGAAATTCTTCAGCACTACAATGAAGGCTCCGAGCTAATAAAGAGAGGTCCTGTGGTTGATGAGCTTCAACAACCACAGCCAGAGGAAGTTGAGGCAGTCCCTGCTACAACCATTGATGAACCTCCAAAACCACAGCTAGAGGAAGTTGAGGCAATCCCTGCTACAACCATTGATGAACCTCCACAAGCACAGCCAGTTGAGGTAATCCCGGCTACAACCAACTATGATTACAAAGAGCCTATTCGTCGCAATGTGGAAAGAGTATTAGAATGTGTAAGAGATCTGACCAATGTCCAAAGGATTGGAGTGTGGGGTGTGGGTGGTGTTGGGAAGACCACTGTAATGCAGCAGTTGAAGAACCTACCAGAAATTACTCAGATGTTTGAAGTTGTTATTTGGGTCACAGCTTCCAAGACTTTGAATGTGAGGAATCTGCAAAACAAAATTGCACAGCAATTGAAAATGGAATTGAAGAGCAACTCTGAGGAAGCTGTAGCCAGAGAATTGTTGCAACATCTGGCAACAAAGAAGTACTTGCTTATTTTAGAAGATGTGAGGGAAGCCATAGAGTTGGAAAAGATAGGAGTCCCAAGGCCAAGCGATGAAAACAAGTGTAAGATTATATTAACATCTGCATCATTGGATGTGTGTAGGCAAATGCATACGGATAAGGAGATCAAACTGGAAGTCTTATCCAAAGAACAGGCATGGAAGCTGTTTTCTGAAATTGTTGGTGAAAGGGTCGTGGGTTCTCCTACGATTGAACCAATAGCTACGCGGGTAGCTAAGAAGTGCAGAGGTTTGCCGCTTGCTGTTAAGGTTATTGGAAGGTCCTTAAGAAACAAGCATGATGTCCGCCGCTGGAGACATGCTCTCCGGGACTTGAAATCAAAGACTACTGCTCAGAAGGAAGACGAAGTGTTGGCGATATTGAAGTTTGGTTATGATCGATTAGAGAATGACAATCTGAAGAAGTGCTTCTTGTATGCTGCGTTGTACCCAGAAGACTATGCGATTGATGTAGATGAGCTGATAGATCACTGGTGGGCAGAGGGGTTCATTGCAAATGGTAGCTGGGGCAATGCACGCCAGAAAGGTATTACTTTTGTGAATCAACTTACAGATGCATGTTTACTAGAAAAGATTGAATGTGGGTATCGATCATTCAGAGTGAAAATGCACGATACCATTAGAGACCTTGCATTATATATCACATCACTACCATCACTAGCACCCTCTCGCTGTAACTTCTTAGTGAGGGCAAATGCTGGACTGAATGAATTTCCAGATGAAGTGGAATGGAGACCGGCCAACAAGATTTCTCTCATGGATAATCAAATCTCCAGTCTTCCTGACAGACCGAAATGCTCCTCCTCACTGTCAACATTATTGCTGCAGAGATTTGGACATTTAAAGGTTATTCCGATGTCATTTTTTGAGCATATGCAGGGGCTTGGAGTTCTGGATTTATCAAGGACTAATATTAGGAAGTTACCACCATCTGTTTCGAAGCTCATAGGCCTTCGTGGGCTGTTTCTGTGGGAATGCACGTATTTGACAACTCTACCATCGCAAGTAGAAGCTCTCACCAGCCTTGAGGTGCTTCATGTTGGGCCTTATGTCGAGCACTTGCCTGCTGAGGTTGGAAAACTAACTCATCTCAGGAGTTTGTGGGTGATATTCAGAGCAGGTAGAAGAAAAGAAGATGAAGATGATGATGATGAAGAAGAAGAAGATGATGATGATGAAGAAGAAAAGAAGATGATTCCTGAAGGAATGCTAGCGGAGCTATCTCAACTGGAAGACTTGATAATATATGCCAAAGGATTTGTGAGCTACAAGTTTCAGAATAAATGGATTGGGGTTGCAAAAGCTCTTGCTCGGGAGGCAACCAGTTTGGTGAAGCTAACCAGACTCGGTTTCCTGTTCCCGAGTGTGGATTTTCTCGAGCGATTTCTGAGAGAAAGTTTGTCTTGGAAGAATCAATGCTTGAAGTCATTCTTTCTGGAAGTCACTACCTCAGATTTTGAGTACGTCACTGCGTTAGACTCACCTTTCAACTGGGGACTTGATACTCCGAACGATGATTTTGATCTTGTACCCCGCATTGAAGGAGAGCAGAGTTTGATGTTTGAAGGAGGAGATAGCATACCCTACAGCATCGTGGACTTACTGGGTAAAGCTTCCTTCTTCCAGTTGGTGGGACATAAGACAGCTGAAACGATGTCAAGTTTCAGTTGGGTAGAAGGCCTGAAGCATCTAGAGTGCTGTATTCTGAATGGATGCAATGCCATGAAGACAATGCTCAATCTGGATGATGCTGCCGATGCTATTTTGCAAAACGTAAAGATATTAAGGCTGCTTTTTATGTTGGAACTGAGGACTATTTTGGAGGGACCAGCATTGCCACCAGAAAGCTTCAGTAGCTTGAAATATCTGAATATTCAAAATTGTCCCAGGTTGAAGCATGTCTTTCGAAGAAGCAGTGTTCTGCAACTCCCAAACCTTGAAACAGTTGATATCGCCAACTGCATCGAACTTGAAGAGATAGTGAAGAAAGAAGACAAAGAAACAAAGGATGATTCTGCTGCTGTTGTGATGCTGCCGAAGTTGAAGGTACTGAAAATTAAACACTTGCCAAAGCTAGCTAGGATCTGCAAACCAGATTCACTGGCCAAGCCACCATCGTTAGAAACAATTACAGTTGTTGGGTGCCAGAATCTGTAGAAGCTCCCTCTGAGATTGAGGAGGAGCACCAAGCATCAGGAAAATGCAAACTCTTTCGACACTGGTGCTCTAAGGATGATAAAAGGCAAAAGAGAATGGTGGGAAGCATTGAAATGGGAAGAGAATGAGATCAAACAACTACTCCAATCTCTTTTAGTTCAATGCGGTTGACAGTGCTGGTTTGGTTTGCCATGATATTGTCATGTATTTATTTGGATGTATGTGTGTGTATATAACTATGTATGTAATGTATGTATGTGTACATATTTATTTGGATGTATGTGTGTTTATATATGTACGTGTATTGTTTGTTTGATTTAGGTATGCTTATGTGTGTGTACCATTGTTTTTATGAGTCTAACGACCATTGTTTTTATGTACTCTATTTTCATGTTTTAATTAAGGATTAATGGTTGGATTATGATATGGAAAAGATATAATATGGGAAAATGCATCTTATCAATCATTGGAATCATAAAGGTGTTATTTAATTAAGGGTAAAATGCAGAAACCTCTCATGAAGTTTCTGACAACCATAAAAACCTTTCCTATAGTTTCATTTTAACAAATACCTACCCTAAACTTTTGAGAAATTTAATAAAAACCTCCCTTTCGTCACTGTTCCAGATGAAAAACGTTAGATTGATGCAACAGTTTTTTTCAAATATCCATTCTACCCTTTTATAAATTATTTTATATACAAAATTATTGAAATCACCCCATTTTAACTCAACAAAAAACCTCTTTTAACGATCACTTCAGTAATTTTACATACAAAATTACCGAAATATGTTTTTTTTGTCAAGTTAAAATGGAATTATTTCAGTAATTTTGTATGTAAAATAATTTATAAAAGGGTAGAATGGATATTTGAAAAAAAAAATTGATGAATCAATCTAACGTTTCCAATCTAGAACAGTAACGAAAGAGAGGTTTTTGTTGAGTTTCTCAAAAGTTTAGGGGAGGTATTTATTAAAATGAAACTATAAGGGAGATTTTTATGATTGACAGAAACTTCAGGGAAAATTTTTGTATTTTACCCTTTAATTAATGGTGAATAAGATTTTAAATATGAATTTTGGAGAGCTTAATTAATCAATAATCTCTTCACGATTATGATTATGGTCAAGGATTAAATGATACATACTTTGGTGAATTGGGTTGGGTTATAGAGCTAGCAGCAAAAACATATGCAATTGATGTTTGTTACATATGTTACGTATCGATGATGATGATGATGATTAAAGGTCATGTTTGGTACATAAACGGATTGGAATTGCCATTAGATCCAACTATTGGGATAAGCTTTTGCTTTTGCTTTTTAAGCTTTGAGGTGCAAAAATAAAATTGAGCAAAAATATTATAATATGAGGCCAACACACTTTTAAGCCCCACGCACAAAGCTTAAAATTGTGCTTTCAAAGTACAATTTTAATTTCAAAAATATTATACTTCTGGAGTTGAGCTTTGAAAGTACAAATTGTGAAACTTATCCAAACATAACCCTAGTAATCATTCTAGAACAAGACTCAAAATTATAATTTCAAATAATAGTAATTGTTTCCCCATCACCTAATGCCCATCTTACTCTTTTATAGATCGTTTTCAAGGTTATTCAAGAACCAATTATTTCATTATTATTTAAATGTTTCTTTTTTATCACCTTGACTTAGAAATTTTCTGATTCATTACAACCTAATGAGAAAACAACCAACTTCCCTTTACCCTTGAAACACGTCTGTAATAAAGTCATAGRCCCCACTATAAAAGGTGCAGGTCCCATGTATCTTATTACTGCCGTGCAACTTTATCATTGGTTCAACAGCCCGCTGAACAGTCATAGCATTCAGCTAATCCTTGCTCCTTGAATTGCAGCAACACATCACCATCTTATATTGTGAGATGTACCACTGCAGTGTACTGTGGGTAGGGTGCGGGTAGAGAAAAAGTAGGAAATCTGGGTTCTCAATGTTGATGTGAGGTACTTAAGTAATTCAAGCCTCAAAACAACCTTCAGTCTGATAAGTGACAACCCCTCACAGACACAGGATTATGAAATATGAATTCAAATAGTCAGCAAATCCAAATTACAATTTTATACCACAATCCAACTCTTACTACATAGTTTGATTTACCTAAAAATTCCTGGATAAATATAATTTTTGGAAACTCCACCAAGTTAGAAGATTGGATTTAGCAAGTAATAGCATGATTTAATGACAATGAAAAGAAAACGATTTTTTACATTCTTCAAGAGAGTATAGAAAATTTAAAATAGTTCATAAAAACCATTAAAATAATTCCATATAATTAATGACAAGCTGTTAGGACTGTTACACTCACTCAGTATACAACCAAAACCACAAATAGGAGCCAGCAAGACAGTTTCTGGTCTTTGATAACAAGGGTTACAGTGTACAATGGCAGATAGCCCACTGCCCATACTAGCTAACAAATTCTTGAACAGAACTGAGTTTTACTTTTTTACAAGGTTGGGCCTAGGACAATCCTCCTACATGAATTATGGATACCTCTAAACTTGTTTGTAGAAGAGAACATAAGCCTGGTCATGCAAAACCTTGTTAACGCCTACAGCAGTGACAGATGCATCGTCATATCTCAGCCACTGACCATTGGAGTAGCGGACATCAGCAGTATAGTGCCCCCTTGAAGGCTCCCTCCCATGGTGAGTGATTGTTGCAACAAGCTCATATCTCCGGCCCTGTAGAAAGAAACCATGAGATACCAGAGCTAAGGAAAATCTTTTTGAACTTTCCAGAGTTGCTCAAAACTGGCATAAAAATTTGGTGGGGCTATCCAAGGTTCAAAATATCGAAACATCTTGGTGTTTATTGACTGATACTTGTTGGTTTTCAGGGTGACCAATACCCTATATAAGCATAATTACATGATTTCAATTATTTGAAGTTGTGATCAGTGACATGAGAGGCCTCTTGTCAAATAACCAAAAGAAAAAAGTGAGTTTCACTCAAAATAAAATACGGATGCACATAGAGAGTATAAATACTTTGAAACTTGGGGCTACGTTTTTTATTAGGTAAAGTCCTGAACATTACAACCAATCGGTTGGGTGAGATGGCAATGGATTGATTGTTATTTCCACATGTAAATCAACATTGGCTATATCTTGGTTTAATAGGACAAAAAGGACCTAACTTTAAGGACTTTCAAGAATGTTGGACAATTATGGCTTGAACCTGGAGCCTTGCCAATCTAAAATGTGATCACTGGTTAAATAGATTTTATAAAACTAAAAAGCAAGTGAGATCAAGGAAAGAACAGCAGCATACCTCAGCAGATGGAGAAACAAGCAATTCACGACCCAGAACCAGTTCAAGGGGGAAGTGCACAGGCTTATGCAGTTTCATGCTTCCTTGGCTTCCATAGCTGAATCGCATCAAGTGCAATATCATAATCTTTGAAAGTGTCTGTATCTTTACAGACTTGCTAGCACTGACCACCCCAGCCTGAACAATTCCATTTCTAAATATTGTTAATACAACTAAATTATATGCCTTGATGCAATCATTTTGAGTAGAGTGATAAGAAAGGATCCAGATTCTAAACTTCAAATTCCGATACCATGTTCACATAAGAAAGAGATGGAATGGGATAAGCTGGACTATCTATTGATTAACAATACAACAAATACAACTTATCAAAAAAAACGATACAACAAATACAAAAAAAAAAAAAAAAAAAAGTTGTAATGAACAAGAACCATTTAAAAAACGATACACCAAGCAAGGCACAAATCTACCGTAAAAAACACCTTATTGCCTGGCAATGCATTGACAATTACAACCATGTCTTGGCAGAATTGTTGCAATTATCTTCAAACTTACAATAAAGAACAAAGATCATAACAGTGATAAAAATGAAGCACTGATAGCTTTTCTGTAGGAAATCCTGCCAGGTACAGAGCAAAGCTTCTGTACAGAGTGATTACCAGTGTAAAGAGAAAGATTACAGAGTAAAGCTTCTGTACAGAGTAAGAGATCACTGTACATAAAGATTACCAGTACAGCAATTCACGACCCACTGTGCAAAAAGCTTCTTTCTCAGTCAAATCTTTTTCTAATGAGCTGAGATCAGATTTTCCTAATTCTTTTCTTAGTAAAAAGCAATCTGAGGAGGGATTAACCTTTGAAAATCAAGTTCTCATGGTTGGCTGTAGAAGAGCGTAGAAGAGAAATGCCTCACCAAGGGATTGTTGATTAGAAAAGGAATGATGTTGCCTGACATCAGATGTGTGCTATGTAACCAAGAATCAGAGACATCATCTAACGACTCTAACCATCATTTCATCCACTGCAAGTTCTCTGCTAAAGTCTGGTCGCATTTCCTCAAAGCCAATAGACCTCCAATTTTGTATTCCTGCTTCAGTTTGGGTCCATTTTGAAAGCTGGATAATAGGAGGTATGACCAAAAAGGGACAAATTCTATGGGCAGCTATTCCTCTGGCTATAATCTGGGCTGTTTGGGGTGAAAGGAAAAGGATGGTCTTTGACCAAAAAGAAATGTGAGAAGAGGAGCTGATAAATCAGATTTTTGGCAGTTTAATAGCCTGGTTGAGTGTCAATTCGCACTTCAAGGATGATAGCCTCTCTTCTTTTTTGAATGTTGTCTTTTTTGGGGGTTCTTAATGGTGTTCATATGTACAGAAGCTTTTTGTACAGTGAGCTATCACACTTGTAATACAAACTCACATATATTTTGAACAAGCTAAGGACCGTTTCCATTCATCAGTTTTAACATTTGGAGGAGTCCCGAGTTATGAAAGCTTATATGGTGGAATGTTCTAAAATATGAATTGCTAACAATAATCTTCCAGCATTTGTCTCCAGTTTTAGGCTTTTAGCATATATTATCAGTGTGATAACTTGAAAGTTTGAGCTTAAAACAAACATTAAGGTACTAACAACTAATTTTGGAAAATAAAGAAAAAGAAAAAGAAAAAGGCAAAGATAATGACAGTGGGAGGTACCTTTCCTGACACTGATGTTCGATACCCCTCAAGTGTTTCTGGGGCAGAAAATTGACGAAGTGCATCTTCAATGGAACAAACAGCTTCTGGAAAAATATCAAGGTGTAGCAATAGAAATGGCTGAACTGTAGCAGAGGCCTTGTTACCTACATTGCAACCAAAAATGTACCAGATTCGTAATTGGACAAGCAAACGTTAATTTTCTTATTCTTGTATTTATTTACTTATTTTACTTTACTAAGTTAATTGACCTAAGCTAGTAGATGATCAATAGGTAAATATAAATTGCAAAGATGACCCACCTCTTGCCTTAACAACACTTCTCAACTGTCCTCCAAAAATTGCACTTAATTCTGATGGAATGAAACTCTGTGTTCTTGTCACAGAAGATCTGTTCTTTGGCCCAACAGTCTCCCAACCATCCTCTTCTACATTTGACACCAGTGATGCTTTAGCCGTAGTTGAGCTTGAAAATTGATCTTCAAGCTTCAATAATTCATCATGCATCTGATCCATTATGAAACTCAGAAATTCCTGAGCATCTTCTTGTCTGGAAGGAATGGAGAAGCACCTTAGTAATTAGGATCTATCAGGAAAACAAATAACCTAACTGAAAAATAAAAATTATTGAATAGTGATTAATAAAAAAATAAAYAATATGCAAAATAAGCACCAACCTATGCCTGCCTGATATACTATTTGGAACATCTGGAGTAAAATTTTTAAGAATGGGTTCAAACATGGCAGGTCTGAAAGGTAATCCAGTCTCAACAACTGACATTTCCTTCTTCTTCAAAGTTGAACCAGTGGGCATATCAAAATCAGAGATGAACTCAACAAATGCACATAATGTTGGGTATCCAGTCTGAAAAGAAATCAAAATTCATAATGAGAACCAGGTAACATAAATGTTAAGGGTTGTTCTCCAGTGTGAATTGCCTTTTTTTCCTGGGGGAAAAGGGGGTGATTCCAAGAAAACTAGGCCCTATAAATGGTTTGAAAAAACATTATTTTCATAAAACAAAATACATAAAAGACATTCATGGCTGTTTAATGTCCTTTTTCTCCAAAGGCATAAACGCATTTTTGAATTTCTGGTTTCAGAAACACGATCTCCTCTGCTGACTTGATATTATGTTGCATAAGGCATATAATATTCAGTAGGGGCACAACTTAGTTGGCCTAAGCAATTTACACTGCCCACCCTTATGGAAGTGAAAACATGTTTTTATTTTTGAAAGCATCTTTTTTGTTGGGTTTAGAAACATGGCTGTTTTTCTGAATCAAACTGATAATATTCTCACTTTGCTTTGAGAGAATACACTTTGAACAACATGTTTTTCGTTGATGTGGGCATTTCTAGAAACAAGAATAAAAACATTTATGTTGGAGAACATCTCCTAAATGATTTTATATTCTATTTTATAAGCTACAGGACCCTCAAGTGCATACTAATAAAAGATAGAAAGTATAGTTGCACCAAAAGATCAAAACCTTGGGAATATCTCGAGTTCTTAGTTCCTGCAAAAGCTGAACAAAAGGAGAACAGGACAGTAAAGCCTGCAGTGTTGCATTGAGAAAGCATAAATTCCCCGAGTTGATTAAGCCTCGTGGCAGTAAATCTTTAACAAATGTACTTGACTGATTCACTGCCTTCTGAATATCATCATTAGAAGCCACAAGTGTTGATGAATTGACAAGTACTTCATCTGGAATAGAGTGAGATGTGATGAGAAAATTTCTGTCCACTGGGCTTGTTAGCTGCTTTGGAGGACCAGCATCCAGAGAGATATATAATGAAGGAAAATCTAGACAACCTCCTTCATGTTCTTTTACGCCATTACAATATGGAGAAAAATTGGATGAATTCTGGATACTTCCATTCTCTTTCATACTTCCTGACACTCTTTGCAATTTATTGGTTGCTGCATTAACAGTCTTGATTGCATTGTCCTTCACTACCATATTTGGTAGCTGGAAATCTTTAGACCCTTTCAAAGAATCAGCTTGCACAGGTTCACATTTCAAACCACCCAAGGATCTTACAGTCTCAAAATCCAAAGAACCAAAACGGAGGTCTTTCTTCCCCAAAGGTTGTACAGTGTTCTCTGATGCTTGCCTCTGGAATGACCTGACCTCATCTTCGGTAAATGACCCAAATATAAATACCTGCTTCAGCAACAGGAAACCAATAAAAACATGTACACAATACAAATGTCGGTTTCGATCGTAAGTGAAATTACATAAAACAATATCAAAATTCCACATGATGACATCATACCAATAGAATATTATTTTCCAAATGTCAGTGATAAATAACACATGACAAAATCAAACACTAACCAGAATGTAGTCTACAAATATGCAAATGAAACCAACCAACCACAAGGCGTTAACAGGCCTTGACTAATTTGTCTGTCTATAAGGAAACCTTCTAAAAAAAATTATATATATACATAGATAATAGAATTAACAACCTCAGGTAAATCAGTACAACTATTAAATGCAGGCACATCTTTAAGTCTTTTGTTGTATTTTTCAATTTTTGAAGTCTTTAGTGTTATTGTGTACCAATGCTTCAAAAGTATTTCTGTAAGCACGACATAAATTATTAGGTGCAAATACGTTTTCTAATATCCCTAATCAATGCAGTATGTGTAAAGAGAAGGAAGAATCCATTGACTAATGACTACCTATTTCAAGATGCTCCCTTACCTCTGCAATTTAGAAATTCTTCTCATTTATATTTAAACAGTTCATGGGACTGACCCTATTAAAAAAGTAATATCATCCTGTTTTCAAAAGGAGACATACTTTGGGGTATGATCCCTTCAGCTATTTGTTGAAGTATCTAGAAAGGAACCCTAAAGTTTTGAAGGAAAGGAAGACCATTCTCCCAACTACATGCCATTACGATAGAAAGGAATTTGCTTTTAGGTAGAATGTCATTTTTGTGTAGAGGGTGGTATGCAGTTAAGCTATTTTTGTATTTTCTCCTTCTTGTATACATGCTCTCTAATTTATTCTAGGATTTTTATTACATATAAAATTATAATGTTTTTCTAATATTCCATTCTTCCTAGACACAACATATTAGGCACCTCTTGCTTCCACATTTAAGAACTGGCATTATCCACAATGCCAGACATAACCAGATCCATTCCCACACAACATCCAGCTACATACAACTAAGACATAAAGTAACTACTTGACAAGAAAGACCTAGAATGTAGGAATCAAATTGGATGCTTTTCATATCGCCATCTCATTTGATAGTAATGCTTCTTCAATTCCCACATTCTTGGTAAGAACCTACATTCAAACTCATGATTCAAACACCAATATTTACATGCTTGCACCCACTATGCAATTAATAATTTCAAACTCGTGGCTCATACTAAATAGAAATCTCCTACTGAGGTTCCTCTATGAAAATGTTACAGCACATTCACAATGTGGGTTAAAACTCTAGAACAAATTACATGGGCTTGATTATCCTCACATGTGTCACTTGTAGGTTTCCTATGTACTAGATATATGTGACTAAAGTTAACAGTAAGAATAAGGAACTATAAGATGCTTTATCCAACTAAGAAAGGTTCTACCATGTACTCCAAAGAGTTAGTTATTCCCTAGATCATATTACGTTCATAGAGTCGCCTTTAGTTACGGATGCATTTACTTATTCTATAGATAGAAATCTTCCACATCTTCACCAGTATCACCTTTTTTTTTTTTTGATCAGTAACAATGAAATTTTATTAATGATAAAAAATCAGGTTTATAAAGGGATGGAGCTAAAAAGTCTTAACTCCAGCTACCCAAGTGACTTTTTGACCATGCAGTGATTACAAAACAGCCCAGAAAAATGTATCTCTATTTACCCCTTGCCTAGCTAGACCATCAGTCAATGCATTTGCACTTCTCTTTATCCATGTACATTGAATTTCCACGTCCTTGGTTAACCACTTATACTTCCTCTTTCATTGCTGTATTTCCACATCATAACACTGTCCTCTTTTAGCCATTTCACCACCACTTCAGAATCACCTTCTATAACCACCTTTTTGATATTCATTACCCTGACCCTTTGAATCCCTTCAATAGCTGCTAAAATCTCAGCCCTCAAGGAGTCACCCACCCCAATCGGCCCAGAGTACATGGCTAAAAAGTTCCCTGTTTCATCCCTTATCACACCCCCAATTCCGGAAGGCCCTGGGTTCCCTATACTGCTGCCATCAAAGTTCAGTTTGGTGAACCCAAGGGGTGGAGGAGTCCAGCAAACTTTTAATATCTTCCTACATAAACTTGAATCTGCAATCTCCTTCCAATTCCTTAACAGTACTTTGAACAGCTCCAATGTTCTCAACCATTGTACCATCCTAATATGGATGATCTCCATGACTTCTTCCGCGCTTCTCTCTTTATTTGAGAAGATCCTTGAGTTCCTCTCCTCCCACACTGTCCAACAGACTGCAGCTCTACCACACCTCCACATGATTTTAGCCCTTTTAGTTGRCCAATTAGGCATGRAGGAAAACAAGCTTGGAACATTCAAAGGGGGAGTCCACCTACATCCAAACAGATAAGTAAACCATACCCAAATAGCTTTAACAAACTGACAAGATGTTAGTAAATGATATCCAGACTCAACATCGGACTTACAGAGAACACACCATTGAGGAGACAAGCAGTTGTTGGGTCTTTTCCTTTGGAGTAGATCCCTTGTATTAACTCTTCCCAGGAAAGCCTCCCAACCTTAGGAGGTATAGGTTGACATCACACTTCTTTAACAGGAAAAGAAGAACCAACCGGATGAGAGGGTAACAGTGCTTTGAAAAAGAAGCACAAGTGTATGAACCCGAGGGAGTTAGTGTCCAAATTTTGTTATCTGCTTTAGATGGCTCAAAGAATACCCCTTCAAGAAGAGATAGTAAGGCTATAGTACTGGCAAACTCTGTGTCCCTAACACCTCTTCTCAAACTTAAATTCCAACCAACCCCAGAAGGTGAATTGAAAGGAACAAGAAATGATGAAATTGGTTCATTCTTAAGGGAAGACATAGCAAAAAGGACTAGAAATTGATCTTTCAAAGGGGAATCCCCAACCCAAACATGTTCCCAGAATTTGATAAGGTTACCAGAATGCAAGTCATACCTGATCCATGGAGAAAATAAAGGCAAGATGGCTTGAATAGCTCTCCAAGGAAAAGCTCTTGTAGCCCGTGCTAGAATTCCTGAGTCCCATCCATTGTTTGCTAGTCCATGTATACTTCCCACCACCTTAACCCACAATCTTTCTATCTCCAATGAGAATCTCCACAACCATTTCCATAATAATGCAAGATTCCTAATCCTAATATTACCAATACCCAACCCTCCATTTTACCTCTATAGACTACCTCCCACTTGACCCTAGGGTACTCTTCTCCTCCCCCGGCTCCCATAGAAAATCCCTTATTAGCTTTTCCAACCTATTAGCCACCTTCACCGGTATCCTAAAAACTAACAAAAAATATACAAGAAGGTTAGCCAATGTAGACCTAATTAATGTGATTCTCCCTCCAAGAGACAAATAATTTCTTTTCCAGATGGCAAGTCTCTTTTCAAATCTCTCCACTATAGGGGCCCAGAAATCATCTCTCTAAGGATTATCCCCCAAAGGTAAGCCCAAGTAGGTTAAAGGCCAGTTAGACACTACACAACCCAACATATCTGCATACTCCCCAATCCCCCTTTCCCCCATATTGACTCCAACTATACAATTTTTTTCAAAGTTCACCCTCAGATTTGACATCTGTTCAAAAAGCTACATAGAGAGTTTCAAAGTTTTAATCCAATTGATATCCCCTCCTTCACAAAACAGAATTGTATCATCTGCAAATTGTAAATGTGTAAGTGGTACCTTATCCCTTCCAGTATCACCTTCAAAATTTCAGAATTAAAAGTTCGTACCAACCTTCTACATGTGCATCATATAAGTCATAGAAAAAAGGTCCCAAATACAACCTTAACATTTAGGAGCTAGCATCTACAACAATATAGTGATTGTCCATTTTCTTTCAACCAAAAATGGGGGACAAAGGTGTCAGGTCCGAAAGATAAAATTCCTTCTAATAAACCACTTACATGGGGGAAAAGGGAAGGCATCAGAAATTTGATGCTTTCAGTGAAAAAATCGATTCACCAATTCTAGCATGCTTGCAGAATATACCAAACCAAAACCACACTCAATCATGGAACTCACTTTGCTTGTCTACCAATGACCGGAGGAAACAGATAAATAAGTCAATTTAGTCCCAGATTCCCTAATAATCAGAATTATTCTTACAGCCTTGTTATATCCATTTCATATGTCTCAGGTTTACATCTACAAATTGCAGCACGACCAGAAAAACGAATTTAGTTATTTATTTTTTCTTCGTGGGGAGAGGTAATCTGAAGAAGTTCAATCAGGCATTGACAAAAGGGGAGGAATATAATCTTCGTCCTTTTTTCAACCAAAGTCCTAAAAAGCAAAAATTGATCATTCGAACCTCCGGTCAGAGAAAAACCATTCATCAAAAGGTATGGGACCCATCGAGAAATCCAAAATCAACGAAAGAAAATAATAATAACTATATTCTGTTTAATTCAATCAAATTCCATAAATAGAATACGTTTAATGATAAACCCTTAAACGAAGAAACAAAAAAAAACAATAC
This sequence comes from Nelumbo nucifera, assembly GCF_000365185.1. Next base: position 150,846 of record NW_010729351.1, on the reverse strand, counting down.
ATAGAAAGAAAAAAATACCTTAGAATCACTCATCTTTTCGGGAGAAGATAAGAAGCGTAAACAAAACCCTCGAACCGAACCTGTGCTTTTTCCGATCAAAAAGGAAAACAAGCCGTCTTGGATAGGAATTGCAGAGTAGAGATTGTAACCAAACTCCGATGAGAGGAGAAGAGAGCGGGAAGTCGATAGGAGACATGAAATATAAGAAACAGAGGAGAAGAAGAAGAAGAATATATAGTGAAGGGCTTCTCCTACTCTCGTTAGAAGCCGCTCAGCGGAGAACTTCTGCTCCAACAAGGTCACCACTGTATAGAGGTGAGGAGGTGGAGTTAGGATTTAGAAACAGAGTAGGAGACGGAGAGAGAGAGAGAGAGAGAGAGAGAGAGAGAGAGAGAGTATACGTTTGAGCCTTCGAGGCTAATTTGGGGAAGTTGTTTTCACTGCCAATTTAGGATTTGATTTTAGTTTACGAACACCATCTCTATGGGACCCGCAAAGCTTAGAACCACTGGATCTATATAGTTGTGTTGGTAAGAGTAAATAAATCATCATCATAAATTCTTAATGGGTCCTACTGAGATCAGAACCGTTGAATCTTTATCTTTTCGTTGGATGATGAGAAGTTTGTATGATGTGATTGCCCCGAAGAGAATGAAAGAATCTCTATGGTGATGACCGATTATACAAATTCTGGCGAGTTGGACCTGCCAACATGCCAACATATTATTAAGGCTCACTTTGGAAGAGTACAAATATAAATTTGTATGTATTTATAATATTTGTATTTGCACTTTTTCTATAAGGAATATAAAAATAAATATATACAGTATATATATATATACAAAATATAAAATTTTACATTCTATAAATTTATATTTATATTTTTTCCAAACAGAGCTAAGTTATAAAACTAACATGATCTGACACCGAACATCTGCATGGCGGGTCCCATGGTGTTTGGTAGGTGTTGAAAAGTAATTTGTTGGCCGGATATCCGGACTCATTTCCGGCGATTCCTCTCTCACCACGAATAGGATTTCAATGAGGTATTGTAACTAGACTTGTTCATGGGTTCGGTTCGGGCCGGATTTTTATTCATCATTAATGGAAATACACTAGGCCCAAGCCCGAGCCCGAGCCCGAGCCCGGCCCTAATAAATAGCTCGAAGCCCGACCTAATAAAAAATTACAATTTTTCCTATTCAAATTAGAATTAAAAATTCATATGGTTTTCTTTTTCCTATTTAAATGAACAATGGGCCTACAAGATGGTTTCTTTCCCTTTCTTTTACATTTTAAAACACAGTTTTACATTCTTAAATCAAAAAATTTATTCAAATGGACATTAATCACATAACCCTTTTTAAGTCTAATTTTAGGTCGGGTCGGGCCGGGCTATTTTGACAAAACCCGAGCCCGGCTCAAATTTATTGCGGGCCGGGCTTTTTGGCCCGAGTTTAAGCCCGCGGGCCTATAAACATGTTCAAGCCCGTCCGGGGGCCGGGCCGGCCCATCGGGCCACCTGGCCCATGAACAGGTCTAATTGTAACGAGGAGAGGTATTTTCTTCGGGTACAAATGGATTCGATTATTTGATCCGAATTTCGATCCTAATTTGCCATATTCGGATATCCCTATTTCGGATTTTCAGATCAAATCGGAATTCCGATTCTATTTTGTCAGATTCGTATATTCTTATTTTGGATTTATATATATATTATTTATTTATATTATATTTTTATAAATTTTTTATATTATTTATTTTTTTCTTTTTAATAATTTATAATTTTTTATAAAATTAAATCAGAATGGATCATATTTGGATATCCAACACCCTAATTTCATTTGAATTTGAATCGATATTTGTGAAATTCAATTGGATCTTTAGATCAGGATCCGATCTGATCCGATCTATTTGCATCCCTAGTATTCCATGCTCCTTCCCCAACCCCGAGCACAAATGCCTCAAATCCCATTAGGATAGAAGTCTAAATCCCAGTCTGCTCCAATCATTTCATTTGTATAATTGTAAGTTAATCTTTTTTATTTTTTTTAAACATACCTAAAACTATATTGTATTATGTGGTATAATATAATATAATCAGGGTGGGTCCGAGGCAGGATGGACAAAGATCATTCCTACCATGTTCCTGATTCCTAGAGTTTTGAGTTTCTCCAAAACCTCCCCCAAACCCCGATCAATGGTCAAAAGTCTTGCCCCAGTTTGGGCAAGGCAGGGTGAAGCCCCATGCGGACAGGTCAAGTTTCCATCTCTAAGATTCATGTAGAATTTATTTATGAAATTTTCATCAAAAATATATTAAACACAAAATTATCCAAATTCAAACATACAGAAAGATAAATAATTTTACTAATTTTTTTTTAACATTAAAGTAAATTTGCAACAAAGACCCTTGTTTTAAAAATCGATTTGGAGGCTGAACCATTTTTTTCTTTTAGTCATGACCAAAAAAAGGGTTCTAATGGCAAAATTATCAAAGCACCTTAAGGCATATACATCTCAAAAATTTACATAAATTTGGTTTTTGTTTGACTTTTATAATATATTCACATTGTAAATGCAATAACTACACTCCCTGCTTTGTTCAAGGAAGCTAAATTGTCTATGTGGCAATGTATCACCTTGCCAATATTCAAAATTTTTCAACATATCGGCCTATATCAGCTAATATGTATCACTTCTTTGAGGCGTTGACACGGGAAATGGTACCAAATCATTAGTATTGTATCTTTTCATCCTGTTCACCCCGTATCATATATGTATTAGGGATGTATCAATAAGTATCAACCCATTTTGTCCACATATTGGCCGATACGGTAGTGTATCAAGTGATATGCGATAACTTTCCTATACACGAAAGCAAATAAAAAAATGCTCAAGAAAAAAGGCTTCTAAACCTACTCCAAAAGCCTTCTTTTTCCCCTAAACTAATCAAAACAATGTTTTACATACCTAGATCACAAAATCTACCAAACAAATCCCAAAAACAACCATAACAAATTAAGATCTTTAAAGTTTTTTCAATTTGCATCAAAAGGGGCAAAAATAGATATGTTTTTTCCACTTTATTTGATAATATATTGTAATATTGTGTATTCTTTTTTTATGCTGATCTACTCTTCTTGTCTTGAAAATTCCACACATCTTGGTGCTATAAGTAAATCTATGTAATTTTTTAAGGGAAAATTATCGATTAGTACCATGTACTTTGGGCCTAGTGCCACTTTGGTCCATGAACTTTAAAATGTGACAATTCAGTACCCAAACTTTCAAAACGTGTCCACCCAACTCTTATCGCTAACCAGTTGTTAGTTATCCGTATCACATGATGCTATGTGCAATTTAAAATTTTTTAAAATGTCAAAATTATCCTCCAAAACGTTGCTCATCATCTTCTTCTTCAAGAATTAAGATTGAACCAAAGCAACGGTGAAAAACCCAAACCCATCGAGGTTTCAACACTTGCCACATTCATTAGCTTGGGATTTGAGGGGAGTCGTTTGGTTTTTGTAGGAGCTGGATCATTACCATTCCCTTGCAAAAAGTGTACCAAAAACTTATAATCTCTATTTCATCTTCTTGAGGAAGAAAAGGGCACTTGGATGGTTAATAAAGAAAATTAGATAATACCCGAAGGACATTTGTATCTTTTCACATGCCATTTGGCAGTTGGTTAACGGTAGGGACGGAATTCTCACATTTTGAAAATTTGGGTACTAAGTTGTTGCGTTTTAAAGTTCGACGACCAAAGTGGCACTAGACCCAATATATATATATATATATATATATATATAACAAAAAAAGAAAATGTTATATTTTTGGTATATACTCATGAAGAAAACTATGTTGTAAATCTATGTATGATCTACCATATCCATTAATCTACTGAAATTTCTTATAAAATATTTAACTTTTTAATTTTTTGTAATTTTTAGAGTAAAAATTATATTTTTCATTTTTTTGTGTGATCAAACATAAAGATTTACTATGTTGTAGATCTATGGATGACCTACCATATTCCAACTTTTTTTTTTATTTTTTTGTAAATCTATTTGTAAAATTAAAAATATTTATTTTATCTAATTTTTTGTTGTAATCTCACCATGCATAGATATTTAATTTGTTATGAAGGATCTATCATATCCATAGAGTTATTGATTTTTTGTTACATATTTTTTTGTTGTAATATTTTGGAACAAAAAATATAAAATAATTATTTGAATAAGAATAAATAATTCTTAAAAATTATAGAAAAAATGTTTGATTAAATAATTCTTAAATAACTAAATTAAAAATGTTACAAAATTGTTTAATCAAATAATTGTTTAACTGAATTAGAGAACACTTAAAAAATGTTTAAAAAAACAAAAAGTTGATTTCCTAATAAAACTTGAAAATTATTTAATAATACATGGAAATAAATAGTTTATTTAATAATTGAATTTGGATGTGATTCATGTAAACTTAATGGATACTTGGATTTACAATATAAATGTCAACATGATATTTTATAAATTTAAAGTATTTTTTTAATTATTTTTTAGATTTATGATTTAGCATTTATAAGTCTTTTGTCATTTTTTATTTTACAATTCTAAATCTCTAATTAATTTTTATGCATATGAATTATGATAGTTTGATATTTGAAATAGTGAATTTGATGCATTACAAAAGTGTCATAATACACAAAATTTGTATACATTGATGAATAAAGTGGTTAAAGAAATTAATCCTCAAAATGATATTCAAATTATAACTAATAATGGAAGTGCTTACAGAATTTTTCAACTCTTGCAACATACTATATTTATTTAATGTTAAAGGATATTTTAATTGTTATAATACACTATGTTGATTTAATGTTAGGGGATATTTTAAAATTATCTAAGGTGTCTAAGATTATTAAAAAATGAAAGAAAATTAAAACCTTTATCCATAATCATGCTATAGTTATCAATATGATGAGGAAGTTTATAAAAGAAAGAGAGTCAACACAATCAAGGTTTACTAGATTTGCAATTCACTATATTGCTCTACAAAGTATTGAGTGTTATGGTTGATTTAAATGATTGGAAAATGTTGTAACAAAATATAACATGAAAATATATAGAAATTGAACAAACAATCCATGACAACAATTTTTTGAGAAATCTTAATGCGAAAGGGGTGGTCTCCTCTTTCGCCAAATGATAGTAATTTAATTACTGCCACTACCGATTATAATATTGTTATCTATATTATCTTAACCCGGACTTAATAATTATTGATTATTACAGTAATTTAATAAATATATAATTAGTGATTATAATTAATAGTTACTATTATTATAGATATTGTTAATAAATAGATATTTACTTTAAATTAATTATTTTTAAATTGTTATTAATAAATTTAGTAATTATTTTTATATTAAAAATAATTAAATTTTTTATTAAAAGTATTGTTATTGATTATTTAATAAAATATTATAATTACTTACTATTATTGATAAATGTTGTTAATAATTAAATATTTAATAAATAATTTTAACAAAAATCAGCAAAAACAATGTTTGTCTTTTTGCTTATTGAATTTCTTTGGTTTAAATTTTTGGGTTTTGTGCTTTGAAGATTGTTACATAATGTTAGTTAAAAATGCTATTTGCATTTAGCTTAATGAATTGCTTTAAGGTTCTAAATATCGACACGGGCCCGATACGCCTAGTGTTGGTGCTTTCTTTATGTTTTACTTTTTTTTTTTCAAAATCAGTTCAAAAGGGCCGACATAAGGCCTAGCGACTCTCTAAACCAGTGACTGACCTGATACAACCCCTATAGGGGCATATCGGGAAGCCACTAATATAATACGTATCGACCGATACGGGCCGATATGTGTCGATACTTTGAACCTTGAATTGCTTTGGTTTACATTTATAGATTTTCTGCTTTAAAAGATTGTTACATACTGTAAGTTAAAAATATTGCTATTTGAATTTTTTTTTTGAAATTTGATAACTGTTATACCTAAAATTGTCAAATAATGTAACAATAACAACTGTCAAATAATTATAAAAATTATCAAATATAAATTAAAATAAATTACCATTATTAGACATAAATTACCAATATTTATAAAAAATTAATAAAAATAAATCAAAAGAAATTATCACAAATTAGTAGACTTTACGATGATAATTACTTGAAATTATCAAATAATATAATTCTAAATACATTAAAATAATTTGCCAAAAATTATCATAAATTAGTAGAAATGTCCATAAAATAGCCACTAAATTCCATAAAATCGATAAATTACTATAGTTTACCAATAAACTATCATATAATAAATATAATACATTAGTATATATTTACCAAGAAATTAGTATATAATAGAAATTACTAGAAATTAGTAGAAACTATATAATAGAACTAATTTCCACTAATTGACCAATAAACTATCATATAATAAGTACAAAAAATAAGTATATATTGACCAAGAATTCTCATAAATTAGTATAATAGAAATTAGTAGAACTTAGCCAAAAATAACCACTAATTTCCATAAAATATTATATTTACTAAGAATTATCATAAATTATTATATAATAGAAATTACCAGAAATTAGTAGAACTTAGGGCAAAATAAGCACTAATTTCCATAAAATATGATAAAATATATGAAATTAGTATAACTTTGTAAAAATAACCATTAAATTCCAAAAATTAGTAGAACTTAGGATGATAATTACTTAAAATTATCAAATAATATGAACCTAAATAAATTACAATAATTTGTCAAAAATTGCATTTCATTTTCTCGTGCATCGCACCGGTCCCCACTAGTTTTCCCTTTGTTATAAAATGATTGAGCTCATTGTTAAGATTTTTCAAATAGTTKATGGTAAAAAAATGAATAACAATAGTTATATATGAAATAATGCAAAAAAGAATATTAACAATCAAGGAAATTGGCTCAAATTCACATAAACACATTATAAACATGATGAAACTCATAACTCCTTCAAAATATTCATAAAGTAGATACGATGTTTTCTTCAATTTATATATTATTAGCATTCAATGGTTTATGTTAAATGAATATTTAAAATAACAATTAACAATATTATATTCCTTCAATTTTAGTATATTATTTAAACTCGACATTTCAATATTCTATGGGTCTTGGTGTTAATGAATATTTATTAAAATACTTAAAATAAGTAATTATGAAGGTAGAGCTTAAAGAAGATAATGCTTCCATTTCCTTAGAAATAAGTGTAAATATTTGTATAATTATTAGTTAATACTTGTTAGTTCCTATAAATCTATAAATTATATAATATGTTTTGGTCATATGATACTAATATTTGTTATTTCAAATACGGCCAAATTATTTTATGTGGTAATAGGTGGGCTTGGAAATAATATAGCACAAAAAGTAAGAAACAAATTTAATCCAAGTATAATGGAATTTTAATATATTTTAGAATATTAATGGTTAATTTTAATGGTATGCGATACTAAATATTTTTACTTTTTTTTAGTTGAATGTTGGTTGATATATGGTTAAGATGTTTAACATTTTTAAGGTATTATCACAAACTGTTTCATCTAGTGGATGTGAATGCAATTGGAGTTCAGCGTCATTCATACATAACAAAAGAATTATTTATCTTATAAGACCTTGAAAATTTTGGTATATGTCCATTAAAATATGAGACTAAGGATTTGACATCTTATTAGAGATAGAAAGCATCTAAAGGTTTGGTAGGAGTCCAAGTTGAGGCCACACTAGGTGTAATGGTCCTAAGGCTCTTGTAAACTAGCCCAAGTTTCAATTAGCCTATCAAAGTACATCCTTATGGTTAACTCCCTCCCTTAACTAAATTTCCCCTGTAGCCTTCAACCTGCATGAGCCTCTAGAGCCTTCAAACTGCATGAGCCTCTAGAGCCTGAGCACATCATCCTCTAATATTTCATCACTCTTGTTAACCTCAAGGAGGTTCCAACTTTCCATTGCCTTCTACCTTAGACATCCCCACTAATACCTATTAGATGGCTCAACTCCTCGTCTCTTCATCTCCTCTGCTCTACTTCCCATCTCTTTTAAAATGCTTTTTTTTTATCAAGTCAATAGGCTATGCATGACTATTTGGTAAAGCCCATGGGCCATAGTATGTGTTCAATGGTCTAAAGAAAAGACTCCACAATCTTGCATATAAACAATATGCATAGGGACACCTTATCCATCTTGAACATTTTTTCTTCCCCATCATTACCCATGAGAAGTGGAATACAAAAATTACTTGTTCAAAAAAGAATAAAAAGATGGAGTGATGTAAAAATTATAGTACAAGATAATTATCCATGTATGTTTTTTCTTTTCTTTTCTTTTCTTTTTTTTTTTTTTTGCTCTAAGTGAAATCAAAAGAAGCTAGAATATTAATATTGGAATTGGAAAATATGCTTCAAACAAAATGGAATTCTGCCATTTTCATTTTTAAATGATTTAATTATCTTGTCCCTACCATAATGAATTTACCTCAAAAAATAATAAAGACTTCACAAATTAATTCTCAATTAAGAATCTAAGACTGAGACATGTTTCAAAATTCAAATCACACTTCTCTATAGTATATACATATTAAAGCATTCTTCCAAGGAATATTTTTTAATAACCACTCTAAAATGACACTATATGGAGAAAATGTCACTTGTAGGGTGGAGGGGGAGGACCAGGTCCAAGCGGAATAAGCCAATGCCGAATGGAGTCAATGTGTAAGGGCACAAGTTATAGCCTATAGGTCATATTCTCATTGTTGGTTGTGCAAAGAAGTTATCTTATTTTATGAAAAATAACTCATTAGTTTACCGAATAGAGAAAAACAAACAATGAGATTTAAGACTGAAGCAAGAAAGTATAATATTTGTTTGAAAAGCAAAACAAAGCAAAAGGGAATTGGAATCGACAATGGAATATTGAACGATAAGAAAGAGAATGACAAAGAAGAAGAATAAAAAGAGAGGGAAACCGAGTTCACTCACTATTATTTTTCTTAAATCAAGTTTCCTCTTGCTATTATTTTTCTTTGGCAAATTAGCACTAGAAAAGTAGTGTCAAGAGGTCTCACCATTTCAAGAGCTTTGAACCCTTAAACTCAGTTACAAATTCAATGAAACTAATTAATTTGTGTCCTAACTTTGTGTTATTATCTAAAATTTCTATTTTCTTCCTATATAAACACTAATTATAGAGCAAATATACACCTCTAGCCCCACCTCTTAGGCCTTTTAAAATTTCTATTTTTCTCCCATGCTAATTTATTTGCATGGGGGGCATTTGTGAGGGCAATTGCCCACATTGAGATTTACATAAATCCACCTGTGGTTGGGAAGGATTCAATCTATTCTTGGTAATGTTCAGATCAAGTTTCCAATGAATAGAAGGTATACCATAAGAAGAAATAGTTGTTATGCCTTCCAACAATCGACAACTCCCTTCTATTAATCGACTAACAGGTTATACCAACTCTCAACTATCAAGCATAGTCAAATCATCTTTTTTCTATATTATAGTTGATTCATGAGTAGTGTTTTCAGAAGCATTAGCCTCAATTGTCATGGATAATCGACTCATCATTTTCTATAGTTGACTCATGAACAATGTTTTCACAAATACTAGCCTTGACTGTCATGGGTATTCGATTCATCAATTTTTACAATAGACTAACCTTAGAGACTTGAATGTTTACATTCCAAAAACACCTAAGGTTAATTACTTTTTAAGTCTAGGAACACCAAGAACTAGATTTAGTGCTAATCATTGGTCTCTAAGATTTGGTTTTATCAAGATTGGTTAGGCTCAAGCTCATAGTGTGTATCTCATGCTTGTGATTTACATCAATTCCTAAATATAATACAATATACACTACTTCACCTTCTTGAAGAAATTCAATGAGATTGATAGCTGCCCAACTCTTTATATACATGCTTTGATTCTATATAGCATTTGATAAACAATTCCAGCTCAATGGAAATAGCTACACACTTAGCACCAGTCATTAGTACTCTCAATGAGTTTGTTATCATCAAAACGCAAAGGGGCAACAATTATCCTGACATTATTATAATCATCCTGGTAACAAAATCTAAAACAATAGTATCTCATTTGTAGTGGTTGAATCATTACACTATTTTTGTTAACTCAACTTATGGGCACTCTATTTGTTAGGTCCTAAAGGAGTCAAGTGGCTATAGGGAATACCCTCCCAAACATGCAAAGCCTCTACACATTCCTAACTTCTTCCGTTAGGCCAAAATAAAAAAAAAATGTCTACCCTAGGGTCATTTTGTTGGGTCATCATGTGAGCAAAAGCCACTGGGACACCCTTCTTACTTACTAGAGAAGAAACTACACACACAAACAGAAAAATAATAACAAAAGAAACATTAGAAAGCATTAGCACAAAACAATAAAAGAAAAGCATACCTGAGAAACTAGAGATAGTAGTAAAGACAAGCATGGAAACACAACACAGAAATATAGCAAAACTCACATGCACAATCCAACAGAGACTAAACAAAGGGAAAAATGTAATGGAACTACAAAAAGCAACCAATTTCCCCATATACAACAACTTAAAAGAAATAAATACAAAGATTAAAGCATAAGGTTGTGTTTGGAAACGATGCAAATGGAGTGTAAATTCCGGTTCAAGGTAAATTTGCACTTTGGTTCACTTTTGCATGTGTTTGGCAATATTACATTTTTGCATTGACAAATGACAAACCAATGAATATTTACATTGATAATAAGATGTAAAAGTACATCAATAAAAAAGAAGTAAATTTGCATTCAAGTGGTCTTTTGATAAAAAAAAAAACATATGCTTTATTGGAATTCCTATTTGCATCCATTACAGCTAAAAATTTGTTTGGTAAGAAGGTAAGTTTGTCAATGCAAAACTAACCCAACTTTGCAATTTATATGAACCGTTTTACACTCTACATATTTGCATCGTTTCCAAACACAACCTAAGGGAAATCAACAAGAGAGCAAATGGTGAAAAGGAAACTCCTTGTATGAAGTTTGATTCAACTTCTTAGAAGTTCTCATTGGGCCATCTTTTGATTCTTTACTTTTTATGGATCATAAGTATCTAAATTAATTCAACTAGAACTCCAGAAGTCACGATTATCACTTCTGTTATGCCAATTAATTGATTCTCAATTTTTTTCAAGTGCAATGCCTTTCCAATTACAAAATTGGATTTTATCTACTAATAAATGTATTAGTGCAATGACATGTGTGTAAGTAAACATATAAATGTTATCCTTGTATAACATGATACTTTGATTTAATTTTTATAACTTGCATCAAAACCTAGGCATGTTTCGACATATTACATAGTATAGATAGAGATATTATATATTTATTTGAATAGACTTTACAAAAATCTCTACCTTATTTCTCTTAGCTTTTATTTGTTTTTTTTTAACTTTTTTTTTTGTGGGTGGTGATGGTAAAACCTCTATTGTAGCTGCTATTATAAGCCCCTTACAAACTCACCTTGAGATCCATGTTGTTACGCTACACCAAAAACTTTGCAAGTTCTGTAAACTTTGTGCTCACATGTAAGTCAATGGTATCCAAAAATCTAATTTCAAATGCGAGGTTCGACATAATCAAATCGAATTTGGATATGACCTTATTTGATTCGATAAATATCTGAATTCAACCAATTATATAATTCTATAATTCATATATATATATATAAACATTTCAAGTAATTTATATATAACTTTTAAATTATATAAATACTTTATTTATTTTATAAATAAAATATTCATATTATGTCTATTGATTACCTAAAATAATTTATCTATTGAATTTTAACCGAACCAAATATTTGAGTATTTAATCAAATTCAAATTCAAATATTAATTTTCAATATCCATTGGATATCAAATTGAATTCAGATATCAAATTTTATAGTCTAATTTGAATTTGGATATTTATTGATACAATTTGAATTTGATCTATTTATGCTCCTACTCACATGGACCTCCTTATCCTCCATTTCTCACACTTGCCATTATTTATTTGTAAATTAAATTATTAAAAAATATAAGGAGTCAAAATAAAAAAAAAAATGCTCTTAGTCTTAATTGTGTTGGATAAAGTTCATCATTACTCTCTCCAATTAGATCCTTCTTGAAAAGGCTATTTACTTAGGCACCTCCTTTTGCTTCACATATTTTACCCTCTAGTTTTGTGTATTACTAAAACACCCTTTATAATTTGTAATTGTTTATTTAATTTACCTTTTGTAAAGAACCATTTTTTATTTCATTGTGAATAGTCAAGTGACCTCTTAAAGCAACTAACAAATATAAACGGGCATGGATCTAAGGTTTTTTATTCCACAAATACCCCTAATAATTTTCTTAACAATCTTTTAGGAAACAAAACCCTACCCCCCACCACCACATTATAACTAAGTCTAAAGAAGACATGGAGTGGATGTGATGTGAGAATTTCTAAGAGTATTTTTGGAATAAAAACTCAGGATCCATGACTTCTCACATTTTCCCACTCATTTTAAGAGGTCACTTGACCATTCCCAAGTGGAAATACAAACGGTTCCTGGTGAAAGGTTGTTTAAGTAAAACTATTGCAAATTATAGAAGTGTTTTAGTAATTAATACACAATCTAGAGGGTAAGTTTTGATAAATACTTGAAATTCTAGGGGTGACTAACTAAATGACCCTTATTTGAAGCAATAAAAAAGTAAATGACCCTTCTTAAATCTCTCTCTCTCTCTCCAATGGTTAATGTTTGTAGCATCTCCTCTCCCTCATTAAATTTCTTCTTTCCTCTTAAATTTGCCAACCCCTTTTGGCTCTCTTTAATAACAAAGGAGAATAAATTAGACAAATTGGGTCAAGTTAAGGGCCAACCCAAGACCAACTATATATATGAACCTTATCTTGGAACCAATCTAATGTGTCAAAATCAAATTTGCCAACCCAAACCTAACCAAAGTTCTATTTAATTACATTCATAGCATGGCTTTACTTGCTAGTTATCTCTTATGTCTTATGAGCATCAAAATATCATTAATTCCATACTTAGCCTAACAAGTGTTTATAATCATAATTATTAGTATTAATGCCTAACAATTAAATGCAAGAAATGCTTAAAGCTTGAGCTTTATATTAACTAGTATTTTTTATTTTTGCTAATGGAAACCTATACTACTATATTTTAGATTTCTGGACTTTTATCTTGACTAAAATATCTCTCTTTTTGAATTTGGTCCCTCTTTATTGTGAGGGCATAAAATGTAATTTGAGTGTTGCTATGTAGTTCATTCGATTCCCTCTCATTAATTAAGGCCCATATTTAAAGCACTAACTCCCATTTTATCTCATGGAATCCTATATGTAAGGTATTTTTTGTTTTTCATAATTTTAATATTATAAAGACCTATATTTTTAAAATCAACCAAGAAATGAAGTTGCCTTCTCATGTAGGTGGTTGGTAATCAATTCAACCATTTGGGTCAAATGGGTTAACCCATGTTGCCATGTAATTAAATAACGAAATTTAAAAATAAATAAATAAATAAAATCCATAGAAAATTTTATTAAACACATCTATAATATTATATATAAATATAGATATAGATATCATATTAAACAAAAAAGTATGATATTTAAGAAGTATTTTAATTAATAATGAAGCGGAAAAATAAAATTTAAAACCAGCCAGAAATTAAACCCTTTTTTTTCTGGATGGTGGATCATGGTTCAACCATTTGGGTCAAATGGATCGACCCATGATGTCATAGTTAAAAAATAAAAAATGAAAAAAAAATAAAAATACAAAGATTATAGAAAATTGTTATGTAAATGAAATACAAATTTTTTATGTAAAAATTATAGAAAAATGCAAAAAAAATTAATCATATAAAAATTGTTTTAATTAACCAAAATTATTTTTTTTTTTGTAAATGAAATAGAAAATTTAAAAACAATCTGGAAACAAAACCATTTTTGTATCTAGGTGGCAGGTTAAAGGTCCAATCTTCTAGGTCAAATGAGTCAACCCATTATGTCATAATTAAATAATAAAAATATATAAAGGTTTGTAAAAAATTTTGAGCACATCTTTTATATTATAAATCCTTCATATTAAAAAAATGAGTGTGATAAAAAAAAGTACTTTATCAATTATGAAAATCGAATACTAAAATTAGAAAAAAATGAAGAATTAATGTGTTCATTCATTGGTTACAACTTTTATAACACCAGTTGATTGGCTTACGATATCATGTCTTACCAAATTCCAATATCATAGTGAACCCAAGTCTTTAACATTTATTCAGAAATATCCACTGAGAATAATAGATTTGAAGTTAAAAGGTTCAAAATCCATGTATGTGACATGTAATTATATTGGAGCAAGTGATGAATATATTCAATTATATTGATACGAGTTTTCAATATTTCACCTGTGCCACGTATTCACGAGTTCAGATTGGCACCCCACATGCACATATCAACGTGCATTGAAAACATTTCCATGTCATTGGGAGATGTTCCCAATACACAGTTGGGATGGGCAGTGGGAACTGGTCGAATGTGCTCGGCATGATGCGAATTCTGTATCCATAATCTCAAAAACCCATTAATAAATATCATAACCATATTTTGCCTATTGTTGTGCATCACCCATCTATGACCCGTATGTGTGCCTCCAACTCCCCCATGCAATGGAATTTGGATTTGCTCCACACAAAATGCTCCTCACACCAACTTCACAGCCACATCTCACCATGTATTAAGAACATTTCACATGGATAATAGCATACAATTAGGGGAGATGCAAAGGGGAGCCAGGAAGGACCTACAAGAGCAATGGCCCCCTATGGTTCAAAAATTCCCACTTAAAATATATTCTTCCATATAAATTTTCCCTCTCCCCCACTCCCTACCCAATGGTTGCCCCCATGGCAATCCATATTTATTCTCACCCGCCCGCCTGCCCACCTGCCGAATCCACTCTAGATTTTAGCCCCCTCATTAAAAGTTTCTAGGTCCACCCCTCGAGACTCGGGAGATGTTTCCTCCGATGTAGGGCTGAAACATGCTGTGAGATATGATGCGAGGAGCATTATGTGATGAGCAGATTTGGACTCCATGCTCTAACTTAACCGGATAGGGACAGGTGTTGCACACTTATTAAGCACGTATACTCACCAGATAAAATTGGGATCTGCTCCTCATACAGGGCGCCTCACAACAACCTCACAGGCACATCCCACCTTTTATTGGGAACATCTCCCATAAAAAATAACACACAAGTACAGAAGACGTTCCACCTTTTATTGTGCCTGTGAGGTCGTTGTGAGGCGCCCTGTGCGAGGACCAGATCTGGTCTCCACCTAATATGCCCCCACCAGATGTGACTCGAGGGAGTGTGATATAATTCTGACCGAAATTAATTGCAGGACTATAATGTAAATTACATAACACTTAACCGTACCATTATCACTCTCTATCCCCTTCATGTGGTTTACACCAGCAACCTTCCGATAATGCAGCTATATATATTTGCTATTGCTGGTTCTTGAATTTTGCTGGAAAGTGGAAACGCCACTGAGCAAGGGTCAACAGAGGTAATAAATTTACATGTTCTAGTACTAGACTTTGTATTCCCGGCTTTGATTATTTAAACTTTCATTAATATCATATATCCATTATATTAAATTCCCTCGTATCAGTTAAAACAGATTAGGTTCTGAATCACTTCATTTGATTAGTTGTTGCCTTGATTTTTTACATATTAGAACTCAATTTCAGTTCAGAAAGATCACAAGTTCACTAGCTTGGAATCTGTGTGCTACTAGACTTTGTATTCGCTGATTTGGTTATTTAACCTTTCATTAATATCATATATCGATTATATTAAATTCCATCATATCGGTTAAACTGATTAGTTTCTGAATCACTTCATTTGATTATTTTGCTGCCTTGATTTTGTTATATATTAGAATTCAAGTTCAGTTCAGAAACATCACGAGATCAATCTGCTATATATATTCACTAGATTGGAATCTGTGGTATAACACTACCTGGATTTAAAATGTTTTCGGTTTAACCTTCTCAAGTGTGAGGAAGAGCTAGGCCAAGAAGGGTACCAGGTTATTAGTTGCAGCAATTAAATAAATTTACAGATTTGACTTATTTGATTATTCACTCATTAATTAATGAGTTCTTTGAAGATTGAGGGTGCCAATAAAGTTGATTAGTAAAGCTAGCTAAACTTTTGAGCTTTGAGAAACGCCATGAACAAGAAACTACTTGAGAGTGCTACTGTTTTCTTGAGGAAACAGATGGGCCAAACACACTTCCTGGGGTGTGTTAATGATGTTGCAAGATGGAAAAACAGAAACAGGGAAACATTTCCTCTTACCAAATACCCTGATTACTTCAGTGTTTTGTTTTTATTTTCTAAATGGGTGGTAGCATATCTCTACTCATGTCAAATTAATATTGCTATTATCTAGTTGCTTTTCTCATTCCCCACATATTATGTTTTGTTAATTAATATGAATATATATCCACTAAAAAGCAGAAACCGAAAATTTTTCACAGCCAAATATGGAATATCTCTTGGGAGAAATATTGGGGAATTTGGTGAGGGATGCTGTGAGAAGCATGTGTACTTATTTTGGACACCAAATCAACTATCTCAACAATATTGGAAAGCATTTGGAAGATCTCAATTCACAAGCTCAAGAGCTGCATGATAACAAGGCAGATATAGAGGGAGAAATAAGTAGAGACCCAGTTTCAACAATCGCAACCAAAACATGCACAACTTGGCTGATGCATGCAAGTAGCTTTGAGAACCAACTGAACATGATAGAAGCAGAGTCGAATGCAAACACTCAATGTCTTGGTGGGTGGTGTCCCATCCCAGACATCTGGTCACGAAGGAAGCTCGGCAAACGCCTAGTAACCTTAACAAAGGAAATTGCTGAGCATAACAGGAAAAGCTCAGAGTTGAGGCAAGGTTCAGAAATTGTTGCTGATAAACCTCTACAGACAGTTGAGCCAGCCCCTGTCCCTCCACCAGCTATTGAGTTGTGGACACCCATCGATCGCAACATGAAGAGGATATTAGATTGCATAAATGATCCTCAAGTCCAGATGATTGGTGTTTGGGGAATGGGTGGTGTTGGCAAGACAACAGTACTGAAGCACTTGAACAATCTACCTGAAATAGATCAGATGTTTGAAATTGTTATTTGGGTCACAGTGTCCAGAAGTTTGAATGTGAGAAACATGCAAAACGAAATTGCCCAAAGATTAAAACTAAAATTGGAGGACAACTCTGAGGATGCTGTGGCAAGAAAGTTGTTGCAGCATTTGACAAGCAAAAAGTACTTACTTATTTTGGATGACTTGTGGGAAAGCTTTGAGTTGGAGAAGATAGGAGTCCCAAGTCCAAGCAATGAGAACCAATGCAAGATAGTATTAACTTCTCGATCCTTGGAGGTCTGTAGGCAAATGTTTGCTGACAGGGACATCAAGCTGGAAGTCTTGTTTCCAGAAGAAGCGTGGAAGCTGTTTTCCCAAATAGTTGGTAAAGTAGTGGAGTCTCCTGAAATAAGACCAATAGCTGAACAGATAGTTGAGGAGTGCAAAGGTCTCCCACTTGCCATTCGAGTTATTGGGGCTTCCTTGAGAAACAAGATTGATGTCTATGAGTGGAGAAATGCAAAAGAAGAGCTGAGTTCAGTGAAGTATGAGACTACTGCTCTTGAGATGGAAGACAAAGTGTTGGCCATACTAAAGTTTAGTTATGACCAATTAAAGAGTGACAGTCTGAAGAAATGCTTTTTGTATGCTGCATTATACCCAGAAGACCACGCGATTTATGTAGAAGAATTGATAGATCATTGGTGGACAGAGGGCTACATTGATGTCCAGCCAAATGGTAGCTGGGGCATTGCACGCGATAGAGGTCTTAGTATTGTCAATCAACTTGCAAATGCTTCTCTTTTGGAAAAGATTGAACGTAGTTTCCTGTTATTAAGAGTAAAGATGCACGATACTATCAGAGATCTTGCACTACATATCGCATCATTATCATCACCCTCAGATGATGGTTGTAATAACTTCCTTGTGAGAGCAAATGCTGGAATAAGTGAACCTCCAGATGAAGTGGAATGGAGACAAGCCATCAAGATCTCACTAATAAGCAATCGAATATCCTACCTTCCTGATAGGCCTGAATGCTCCGCCAGACTCTCAACTTTATTGCTGCCGAAAAATCAACATTTGGAGATTATTCCAGAGTCATTCTTTGAGCATATGCAGGGACTAAGAGTTCTGGACCTATCCTGGACTCGAATTCAAGAGCTGCCACCATCTATTTCAAAGCTAGTAAGCCTTCGAGGATTGTTTCTATGGAGATGTAGCGATCTGCAAGCCATACCATCACAAGTAGGAGCACTCACCAGCCTTGAAGCACTTCATGTAGGACCCAGAATTGAGCACTTGCCTGCTGAAGTTGGGCAACTGACTCGTCTAAGAAGTTTGCGGGTGATATTTACAGCAGACCAGAAAGATGGAACAGAAAGGCTGATTCCTGATGGGACACTGGTAAGGCTATCTAGACTGGAAGACTTGATAATACATGCTGAAGGGTTTGTTGATTCCCACTTTCAATTTTCAAATAAATGGATTGGGATTGCAGAAGCTCTTGCTAGGGAGGCAACCAGATTGCAAAAGCTAACTAGATTGGGTTTTCTCTTCCCGAGTGTGGATTATCTCGAGCAGTTCTTGGGAGCAAGTTTGTCTTGGAAGAATCAATGCTTGAGGCTATTCCATCTACAAGTCACTCCAGATTTTACAAACCAGCGTGTGTTGTATTCACTTTTTCAAACACTGCAACATTCAGAGCATTCAGTTCCTATTCCCTACATTGAAGGGGATCAGAGTTTGAAGTTTGTAGGTGGGGATGACATACCCAATGCCATCGTGGAGTTACTTAGTAAATCCTCCATTTTCTGGTTAAAGGAACACAAGACAGCTAAAACATTATCAGATTTCAATAGGATGGGAAGTCTGAATCATCTGGAATATTGCATGTTGCATGGTAGCAATGCCATGGAGACTGTGCTCATGGTCATGGATGCCACTGATAATGCTGCTGTTTTGCCAAATATAAAAATATTAGCGTTGGTAGCCATGTTCAAATTGAGAACTATTTTGGAGGGACATCGATTGCCACCATCAAGCTTCAACAGATTAACTTGTTTGTTTATAAAAGATTGTCCAAAGCTGAAAAGTATCTTTTCAAGAAGCAGGACTCCGCAGCTCCCAAACCTTGAAATTGTTATAGTGATCCAATGTTCGATGCTAGCAGAAATAGTGAAGGAAGACAAGGAAGAAATAAATGAGCAGAATGATGATGATGTTGTGCTCTTCCCCAAGCTGAACTACTTGCGAATTTACGACCTGCCAAAGCTAGTTAGGATCTGTGAAGAAGATGCACTGGCCAGCCCACCATCATTAGAAACAATTGATGTTGTTCGGTGTCCAAACCTAAAGAAACTTCCCTTGGGCTTGAGGAGCACAAGCACCGAGCAGCAGAAACAGCAGAACACAACCTCCTTAGAAATTGGTGCTTTAAGGTTTATCAAAGGTGAAAGAGATTGGTGGAAAGCATTGGAATGGGACCAGGATGACTTCAAAGAACAACTTCAACCTCTTTTTGTTGAAAGAAAGTGAGACATTGGAATGAATAGAGACAACCATAAGATATAGATCCTGATACTGAAAAAAATTATTAGGGAAAAGGGATGATATGAACACTCCATGGTGGATTCTCCATTAAGTCATTGAACCAGCTATCTGTTGTTTTTGATATTCCAAGTTCACAATTCTTGATTGCTGAAGATCTTTAATCAGTAATCTTTCATGGTTAATGGCTAAACAATTTATTCATATTCACTAAAAAAAGTGAATACTGGTAAGTCTATAAATTGTTAGTAGTAAGAAGGCGCTTAAGCCATCACTATCCACATCAGTACTGCTAACAATAATCGCCAGTATTATTGAGGCAAACATTTTACCAAATTTTAATTTGCAAAAGGTTTATTTTGTGGCAGTTAGGGTTGAATTGTTTTCAACTTTGTAATATTTTAATAATATATTGATGCAGATCAAGACCATGCCCCAAGAAGCACAAAAACATTTGAAAAGGAGAAGACAAGTGCGCCTTAATTTAAACTTACTAATGGGCTTCCAACACCCATTTTGGTTAGTGGGTTTCTAACGAATAGATTTATTAGATGCTCCAATAGCTAGTTTTAAAATCTCCAACAACTAATTTATTTGTTCTCTATAAAGCCTTGTAATCTTATGCAAGAGAAATCAGATTCTTTCTTTTATTTTGTGAAGCTTAGATCTTTCTTTTTAGAGTTAAGAGAATCCTCTCTTGGGTGAGTGAGTTTCCAATCCCTTTGGGTGAGTGAATCCCCAACTTTGTTGTCTCTTTATCTTCTTCTTTTTCATTTTTTTATACTTATGATATATTAATTGGTATCATAGATTCACCAATTGGTATTAGAGTGCATTGAGTTAGAGCTTGTAACTCCATTGCGCTACTCATTTTCCTTATCTAAAAATGGTATTGGAGATCTAAAAATAGGGCAATTGAATCCCAATTTCAACAATGAAATCTTCATCAAAATAGGTCATTCTATATATCATCAAAAAACTCTTCATGTCTATTTTCTAACTGATGTTGTCTGAATCGAGGTGAACATGCAACAAATGAAGTCTTGCTAACTTGAACAAGTTGAGGTGGAGGGACGTGGTAGTGCCCAGAGGTAAACTTGCAACTAAAGCGTGGTCAGAGGTCCCAAGGTTGAAGTCCCCAAGGAAGGCAATTCAACGCTCAAGTTAGTAAGAGGTGAGAAAAGGCTGGTCAGACCGAGTAAGGTTGAGAAAGAAAGAGAACAAGAAGGCTAGAGAGTGTATACCTTGAGGGGAGACACCTTTAAATAGCCCAGTTTTGTGGGGCACTCAGTCACATCCCTTGTGGTGCTTAAGGGAGGAGGTCGTCCATCAAGGTCTTCAAATGATCCCGTGTTCCTTAGTGGGGACACTTATCGTTGAGATAGAGATATCATGGATCCTAAACCTATATGAGGTTTTTGCCTATAGATAAGTTTGCCGACTTCGATGCATGGTGTGTCGGCCTGCTGATGTGGCCCAAGGAGGTCAACTAATTCTAGGACATGGCGATAGCCACGTGACAGCTTTAACCAATTAGGGTACGACCTTAACACCAGTCCCCTAATTCCGAAGTCAAGGAGAGAGGTGTTCAACTGAGGTGAAGCAAACGAGCTCCTATTGTGCTCAATTGAGGAACTTAGTATTTCCATTAGGTCAGTCAAAGTGTGGTCAAACAAGGTCAAGGAATCACAACATTGGTTTGGAAATTTTGAAATTTGAATGTTAATCGTACAGTCCAATGGTCGTGTCGTTTTGTCTTCCCTAGCTTTCATGCATATAGAGCACAGGGATGGATCTATACCATTGGATGACTTCAATTTTGACCATTGGCTACCTTTACATAAGGCGAGGGGCAAGCCATTTAACTTTGTCATTTCAAGGAGAGTGCCCTCTGGAGTTCGACTAGTCTTTGGCTAGTCTTTCTCCTCGTCTGGTGTTGTCGCGCTTTCATTCCCCAGTAAGATGCCTTCATCGTCATCTTTTCTTTTTTTAGTTCTTCCTCTTCCAATTCAAGCTACTCCAATTTGCAGGACAAGTGGGAGCCGAGGCCTCAACACAAGGCCATAAAGTCATTGTTCCCGAGACTAACGCCAATGAGGTTGAGGCCAAGTAGGAAGTGGAGTCTAGTAGCGAGTCCACTTGAGCTGAGGCCAAGGGGGCCACTGATGAGGCCAAAGTGAAGATCCTAGAGGAGGAGATTGAGGTTTCCTTGAGGTTTCAGGAGTGCATCGCCACAACTCCATGCAAGTTAGTAGCCTTGAACATGTAAAGGATGGGAAGCGTAGAGCATCCCTCCCGAGTTTGAGTTCAACTGCCTCGAGCATCCCTCCTAGAAAGCCTAGAAAGCTCTATATGTATGACGAGAATCTGGAGGCCAACCTGAGGTTCCCCTTAGTGGATTGGTGACTGTTTTGAGGTGGCACCATGTCCTGTAGGTATCTGTGAGCTCCAGGAAGCTCATGACCAGCAAAAAAAAGTTGGAGTGGCCACCCATTTTTTAGAGGAAATGGGCCCTCATTTTTAGGTTTGAAAAGCTCGATTTAAGTCTTTGATAGTGATTCCGTTTTCCATGGGAAAGGCACACAACTAAAAGATTTCAGATCCCATGGATTGGAAGAGGAAAGGTATTAGGCACCCCTCTCTCCAAGCTACTTTAGCAGCTCGATACGGGAGTTATTCAGGCTCAGTTTCTTTCGGAGAAAAACAGAAATGGTTGCAAGAATTTCTTAAATCTAGAAGAACATGCTTTCAACTCCTTCTAAGACCAATTTTAAGGTGATGTTATCGGGTCTTAGGTATTGATTTCCCTAAGACCCTCACCACTCTGCCTCTACTCTTAATTAAGAAGAAATTGAAAACGATGGTTCTCCATCATTTCAGAACCTCAAGCAACCCAGAAAAACTAAAGAAGACATACCTTTTGTATGTTCCTTGACGGGAGTTTTCCAGTAGTTAGGGATGCGACAAAACGAAGTTTAGATGGGTTCTTGAGCTAGGTAGTGTTTTTGGTTGCAGCAACCTCCGCTTAAAGGTGGAGGAGACGAGTTTAGAATCTGATATTCAGAGCACCTCCAGATTTTGGGTGAACAAGAGGCAGCATATGGTATGGGAAAAAGTTCTCTTCTCTCTCTCTTTCTCTCCAGGAGCCTTTCTTGGGTTTCCTTCCTCTCTCTTTCTCTTTTTTTCCCCTGGTCTCCCCCTTGGGTTTTTCTCCCTTCTTTGAGCTCAAATTAGGTCAGTATTTATAGAGAGTGGAGGGAGATGGGTCTGAACTCGTTCAGCTACAGTGCTTGGGATTTAACAGAGGTTTTACACACACATTGGCAAAAATTCTTCAAAGAAAAGGATGCCCAGTCAAGCTTTCCTGTTTGGTGAAACTCTCTCTTCAATTTGGGGGTGGTTTTCATTAGGGGTGTCAACGGTATTTGAAAATCCAATTTCGAATTCGAGATTCGACATAATCGAATCAAATTTGGATAATTTGAATATCTAATCAGTCGAATTCGGATAACCTATTCATACCGAATAGTTAATCGGATTCAATTTTGGATATGACCTGATTTGATCTATTAAATATCTGAATTCGACTGATTATTTAATTCTTATATATAATATATAAAATTTTTAAATGTTTTATGTAATTTATATATATAATAATTAAATTATATAAATAATTTATATACTTTATATAAATAAATATTTATTTTATATATTTATTAATTGCCTAAAATAATTAATTAGTCGAATTCGAATCGAATTGGATATTCAAATATTTAATCAGATTCRAATTTGATTATTAGTTTTCAATATCCGTTGGATATCGAATTGAATTCGGATATTAGATTTTTTAATCGGATTCGAATTCAGATATTGCCTGATACGATTCGAATTTGATCCATTTACACCCCTAGTTTTCATGGGTTTTATGTGTCCAATAGGAGCTTGGGGCGTGCCAAAGTTGCAGTCTCGTATTTGGGGCTGACAATGGCAGAAAATGTAAATTTGAAGAACTTTTAAATATTATTTTGTCTTTTCTTGGTCCTAAGTAGGGGTTTGTTTGATATTTTGAACTTTTTAGGTCTATTAGGCTTTGTTTGATCGGTCTAGGTGTTCTAATGGGTCAAGAATGGGTTTGACATCAGCCATCACCCTTTTAAGGCTTCAGGTTGGGGCAGGTGATGTGGCAATTTAATCTAATGCATCAAAATGGTATTTTTCTAGTTTAACGGTCAAATAAATGAGTCTGGTCATGAAATTTGGCGTCCTGGGGTTTTTTGGGTCTCTGAACACAATGGTGAGGTCTGATCAGACAAATGGGGTCAGGATGATTGAGATCTATGGCTGACAAGTTCGGATCAACGAGATTTGCTGACACAGAATCTTTGTTTGATGAAGGGTCAAACAGGGGAATTTTGGGATGAAATTTGGTGGGTTGGCACTTTTGATCATCCTGAATCTAATGGAAGTGATGGATCTTTGATTAAAGGTGTAGATTGATTAATTTAGTTCAGATCATGGTCTTAACTTATGGTTTTCCAATCAACGAGAGGGTTCAAAATGGAATCTTACTTTTTCAACATTCAAACAAAAGTATTTGGTCGTGAGATTTGACATGCTAGGGTTTTTTTGGTCTTCGAACATAGTGGTAAGGTCTGATTTGTCATGTGAATTTGGGATGATGGATGATAAGTTCTAATTAATGAGATTTGTTGAAATAGGATCTAGGCTTGATGGGAGGTTAAACGAGGGAATTTTGAGCTACAATTTGGTAGGTAGGCATGGATTAGGGTGAGGAGTCAAGTGGATGGTTATGATTTGAGAAATATATGGCCGATCTTGATATTTTTACGGTTGGTTGTTAAAGATTCGTGGTGGGATTCGCTAGTTGATTATTTCCTAGTGATCTTGGGGTTATGGATATGTTGGATTTGATTTTGGAGGAGTTGGAATTTGGATATCACATAGGTCGAGGCCGTTAGGAAGTTGGCGTGATGAACGGTGGATCTTTAGAGTTTAGTCATGAAAATTGATGTGCAACTAAGTTATAGTTTTTCAACTCTGGGGATGATATCTGATCAAGGTTCTTGTTTGTCCTGTAGATTGTGTCAAATGAGGGCTTTTTTGGGTTTGGAAAGTCTCAAGTTGATCTGATTGTGTTTCAAGTTTTTGGAGTGCAAAAGGGGAGTACAAAGAGGTAGGGTGAAGGGACCGAGCAAAATTTGAGTGCTAATAGTATCTGGTTARGATTCTCTGTTTCTACACAATTCACAACATCTTAGTTACCTTGCCAATGTTCAAATACTTTCTCCATCTGAAGAACCACCAGTTGAGCCATTACTATTTCTCAACCCAACCGAATGCTAAGGTGCTCGTCGGAGCCACCTCTTCAATTAAGCACTAGAAAGTGGACATTTTCTTTGTGAGGTACAAGGACGGGTGGCCCTTTTATCTAGAGCTGGCCATCCTGAGGACCAAAGTGAAGGCCCCGGCGGAGGCCGAATTGAAGAAAGAAGAAAGGGTGGCCTTAAGGCGGATCACTAAGGTGCACGTCAAGCAGTACACCTCGTTTGCCATGTTGGTTTGAGCTGGGTCAATGCAAACCTCAGCATGTTGGTCCTCAATCTATAGGAATTTGGTATTCCTTTATTAGTCTCAATTTTTCTAAGTAGTGACCACCTTTCCGTGTCATGTAGACGCAAAGATGGATGCCAACAAAGATGCTCAAATGTAGCATGTTCAAGCTGTAGTGGAGAAGAAGAAGGTTACGACTTCATCGTTGGGTACGACTCCTTCCCAATGCCGGACTGAGGAGACCACCCCTCGGTCGTCAAAGAGGGTGAGGACCTCAGAGGATGTTGTGGTAATGGTAAACGCTGAGCAGGTGCTCCTATCATGCATCCGTTCACAAGTGACTCTCCGGAGGAGTCTCAAAGGGCAAACCCTTACTACCAAAGAGGAGGCCAAGGTGTACCAGCCAAATTAGAGTGTCCACCCAAGGAACACATTGTAAATTGAGGGTGTGACCAAGCAGATTGCCAAAGCCATGCTGCTCCCCGAGATCTGGAAGGAAACTTTGGGTCATACAAGTGGGGTACTGAAGAGCTCAACTATCAACAAGACCATGGTGGTAAGTCCGATGGCTTTCCCTTTTTGTATTTATTGTCAAACTTCAAGAGTACAATCTGATGTCTTCCTTTGTTTTGTAGGTTGTATATGTGGGTACCCAATTCGTTAATCGGATGTGTGCCCTACACAAGTACATTGAGCAAAGGGAGGTTGAGAAGCCACTCTGAGGGTTAAACCTATCGAGGGGAGGAAGGCCATGGAGGCTTAGAAGGACGACCTGAAGAAATTGAAGAGATTCTTCAAGAGGCAAAGGAGAAGTCAAAGAAGGTGATTGATGAGGCCTAGGCAAGGGCCACTCAGGCGGGGCAAGAGGCCATGGCCAAGTTTAGGGAGTCTGATGTTTTCAAGGCTGAGTTGGATGACTTTGCCACCAACTCCTAATAGATGGGCTTCACGTGTTGTAAATAGGGGCAGATTTGAGCAAAGTCGAGCTGAATATTTGGCTATTCGAGCTCAACTCTCCAAAGAACAATGAGGCTCGAGCTAGATTCAAGCTAGAGAGTTGAGGTCAAGTTCGGCTTGACTCAAAAGCTCATAATCTCAAACTCGACTATGAGCCAAGCTTTCTATAAAATTAAAAAATTATAAATATAAAAAAATTATTATTTTTTATTTTACATATAAAAATTAGTTATTATAATACATATAAAATCTAAAAATATTATATATATAATATTTTTATTTTTTATTTATATATTTATGCATATATTATTTTTTGTATGTATAATATTTTTGTTATATATATAAGCTTGATTAGACTCGTGAGCCTTACGAGGCGAGCTATATTACTCTCGAGCTCGACTCAATTAGAAAATGAACCTATATATTGGGCTCGAATTCAGCTTGAAGCTCGGTTTAGACTAAGCCAAATTGAACTTTTCTCAAGCCGAGCTTGAATAGCTTGTGAAAGGCTCGATCCATTTCCACCCGTAGTTGTACAAAAAAAAATGCGAAAGGCGTTTGTTTCCTTGTATTGCTTTTCTATTTTGTTTTCCTTTTGTACAACTTGATATGCCGAGCTCAAACACTTGTATAAATTTACATTTTTTCAATGAAAGTTTTTATTACTTCGCTTCAACTCTTCGGCTTCTTTCACTGATTTGTGTTGAATTGCATGTTTGCGACGTGGCCTCGTCCTTCGGGTGGTCAAGGTCTTTGCCTTCATATGTTGAGGGTTTGGTGATTTTCAAAGTGCGACCTCGGTCTTTAGACAACGAAGGCCTTTAGTTGAATGTTTGGGTCCTCAACGAACTGATGAAAGTTTGCATTGAATTATTTGCTCAAAGCATAATTACAGCTCAGGTTTTCTCTGAGTTGGGTTAGCCAAGGTACTTTCGAACTCTCATGATGATTAGGGAGCTCGGTGGTGCCCGGTCACTTGGGACCTGGTTGGAGGTCCCTAAAAAGGTCGGCCATGGTCCTCAATCGGCTCTGCCCCGGCGCCAAGTTAAGGAAGTCACCATGGGTCCCCGGCCCTGTAGGGCCATGCAGGCCCCATGGGCCAGTCTTTGTTGACCATCCTCTTATCATGAATGGAAGGGACGTGGTTCTTGCTACACCCAATCCAAGCTAGTTTAAGTGTTAAGCCTCGGCCATCAACAGTCGACCAGGTCAAGGTGTACAGTGCTTGATGTGTGAAATGTCGTGGAAGGTGGTCATTTGTTCTCTTGTGCAAAAATATCTTTATTGTTTAATCGGGAATTAGAAAGAGTTTGGTCGTCGTTCAGCTCAATGTCGTTCACTATTAGTACATTCATTACAAGAAAATTGACTTTTGACAACATCAACAAACTGCCGCTAAAACAGTTGTCGCTTAACGTTCTATCGGCAATTTTTCCAACCGCCGGTAAAACTTAAAAATTACCGCTAGTTATAGTTTTAGCGGCAATCGCGTCTGCCACTAAAACTATAATTTTTGACACCTACCCAAATAACCTGAAATTCGTTCCAAATAACCTATAATTATTTTCAATTATTAAATAAGCTTATAATTTACTTCAAATAACTTGTTTTATATTCATTATTCCAAATTGAAATGAAATACCAAAAGCAATGCATCAAATACAAATAAAATTTAAAAGTTTATTCTCCATTCAAAATACAAATTCCATCCATTCATTCTCAAAAATATCTAGTTCCATTCAAAATACTTCATTTACAAAAACTTGTTCTGCTTCTCCCATAATCCAATGAAGATGAATTCCTGCACAAAGGATGCAAAACAATTGTAAGTAAACATAGATGGTCACATACAAAGCAGATCATTAAGTCATTTAAAGAGAGGAAAGGAAGTAAATGGTAGAAAGAAAGACCGAGAGAATGTTCCTGAATCAAGAACCCAACCTTAGAGCTTGGAAGCTTGATCTAAGGAACTACTAAAAATGAGAAAGGAATACAAATAATAATTGAACTTCTGCATTGCCCTAGGTGAATCATTTTAAAACAACTAAACAAGAAATCAAAAGATGCCTAATCTCATTAAACAAATAGGGAATGCGTCGAAGGACCTGTTCCAAAGCCYTTCCCTATTATATATTTCTAATTGTTATCATCCAAATTTATTGCATATATTATTTTTCTATAACCTAACCATAAAAGAAAAACTATCACAAATTCATCAGAAGTTGATAAGGATATTGATGTATGGTGATTTGGCCCGACCTAATGATAGGGGGATACGTGGACGCGATCTAACTAGTAGAACAACAGCTCAGCCTAACACACCCAGTCCGCAACGGATCGAACTCGGATAACAAATCCACCTCGGGACGAGCCTACCTCGGTGCAAGGTCACATCAGGACCACCTCGGTCCCAAGTTACTTCGGCATTCATATCAGGTCAGATCTAAAGAGCACAAGCTCAAACAATGTTGACCGACCACTGCATGGCAACCCCGGGAATCTCATCATCATACTCCACGTCTTACGGGATCATACCTTGTAACGGCTAGTATTATCTCCCCACTCCCCGATTCAAGCGGAAATGGTCAGCCTTACCAGTTGGTGGCGTTATCCCCAACTAACACGGCAATGGGTCCTGTTGCAGCGATAATCTAGGAACTACTCCACCAAACCCACAAGGGGCGAATGGTACGCATAATCTCTGCTCTCTAGCTCTCTCACAATCTAAGATCATTTTCAGCTCGTGACCAAACGCTAACTTAAGCATCGGAGCGACCTCACCGGGTAAGCCACCCCGGGTCCTCTGGTTCATCTCTCACAGATCCATCAAGCCTGTCGTTGCTGGTAGGCAGATCACCTCCTGCAGGGAGCAGCCGGATTGCGCAACATCATTTGGCACCGTTTGTGGGAAACGCTACTAAAAGCCATTTTTTCCATCCAATAATCTCAAGCTCAGAACCCATGGCATCCTCCCGCAACGCCGGGCAGAATGGTGAAATGAACGCCTCCGGAGGGCAGCCTCAAGTCCCTGCCGTCTGCATCGGTCAGTTCATTGTGCCTCTCTCTGCAGTTGGGGTTCCCACACTAAACATACCCCAAGTCACAGTGCCGGTGAATGCCCCACTCCCTCCTACGATGGGTGCAACCTTCACTAAACTCTTTGTGGTTCCCTCTGCAGATGGACAGAGCCAACTAGATGACATGGTACACTGTGTGCAGGATATTCAAGCCCAAATGCAACAGGTCCAACAGCTTCAACATTACCACCAACTAGTTATGCACCACATCTACCAGCAGCAATTCCCACTACTGCAGCAAAATCAACAATCGGCTCCACCTCGGTGTCCAATCACACCACAGAACAAGTCTCGCCATCAGAACAATCATCCTCCTCGCCAAGGAGAGGCTTCCCGAGTCTCGTCCCACAGCAGGAGAGAAAGGCAAGTTGCTCCTCCCACCTCGCAGCAAGTGAACAGGTCGGGAGATACTCGACCCACAAGAGTTAGTCCACCCCGGCCCTCACAACTTGAAGGTTCATTTACAGAGAACCGGTTCGAGGCCCTGGCCGTGGACTCCAAACGAGGCCCTTCTGTCCATAGTAGCCCGAGTCAGTAGTCCGAATCACTTCAAGCCAAGACGCTGCCCGACAACACGGAAGCCAGCAGCACCAATGCAGATCCAGTCAAGAAGCAGCGAAGGCGACGTTCTAAGGCACATCGAGCAGTAGGTTCAAGCCAGCTCACGGGACCTAGCCGACCCGGGCAGCCT
Organism: Nelumbo nucifera; assembly: GCF_000365185.1. The sequence continues at coordinate 120,729 of NW_010729351.1, read as the reverse complement.
AAAGGCAAGGCGGATGTGAGCTTGGAAGTCCCAAAAACCGCTCCCCTCCTCTCTGTACCATCTCCTTTGTCCTCCGAGCTCCTAGCCACTCCGATGCCGAAGGACAATTAAGAGTTGGGCGCAGTTCGTACAAATGTTCACCTCGCACTTCATCACTAGCAAGAAATGTCCGAGGTCACAAGAAAGCCTCCTCAACATAGACCAAAGGGAAGGAGAGCCGATTTGAAACTACATCAAACGCTTCAACAACACTTGTTCGTTGATCCCAGACTTAGATCCCACTGTAAGACTCACGACAGCAAAGAAGGGTATCACCCACAGGGAATTCAAGTGGCATGTGGTGGTAAACAAGCCTAAAAACATCACTGAATTCCTCAAGCTCGTCGATCAATTCATCGGGACCGAAGAGGAGATGAATCAAAAGATTGAAGCCCTGACGGAGAAAAGAAAAAGGGAAGACAATTGTTCGATCAAGGGTGGCAGTAAAAGGAGAAAAGCAAGTCCCCAACCAGGGGAGGGAACAAGTCAGATCTACGTTCCCGAACTCCCCCGGTTGAAAGGACGAATTTCACGCCCCTCAATGCGAAGCGGGGAGAAATCCTCATGGCGATTAAAGACACCCCTTATGTAAAGTGGCCACCTCGATTGAGGGGAGACCCCGTCACAAGGAATAAAAATGTATACTGTCATTTCCATAGAGACCACGGTCACAGTACCGAAAATTGTAAAAACCTCCACGGTGAGATAGAAGAACTCATTCGTTGCGGATACTTAAAAAATTTTGTACAAAAAGACAATAAGAACCAGACAGATCGGCAGGGGAACCAAAGGAGAGATGCTCCTGAGTCCAACAACAGACATAGTGAGCAGCCGCAAAAACAGTTGCCCGAGGAGAGACCGATCCGTAGAATGATCAACACGATTACTGGTGGGTCCATAGTCGCGGGCTGCACCTCGGCAGCAGGAAGGGCCTCAATGTTAGACAGTGTATACCCTTAGCTCCAATCAGAATGATGTACATTATGACATTTATTGTAAATGAATAAAGTACATATTTGATTCATGTTATTGTGGTGTGTTTCTGTGTAATACCCTTAAACTGGACACATATGAGACTCGTGTTAGTTTAGAATGTTCACAGCCGTTGGGTAAGTCTGGAGAGATTTATCCTGCCAAGGCTGACACTGATGTGCCGCCAAGTTGGTTGGGGTGGGTTGTCTCAACTGCCAGGGTGGGACCCGAGGTACATGTAATGTAGGTTTACTTGAAACCCTGAACCAGACCAGAATTTCAGTGTTGCCCTGGACCTTGGTGATTAGTGGGCAAAACTGGAATGTTACACCTGACCCCTAGACTCGATTATGATACTGCACTAGGTGTCGGATTGGCCTATCTTTGATATGTCGATCAGTGAGATCCTTAGAGGGGGTCAAAACCTAGGTATGTTGGGACAGTCCAAGAATTCATCTGAGTKRGTRATCATAGTGACAGGATCAGCCCCTTTGTCAGACAAAGGTAATGATCGGGGATGTACTCTCTTATGGAAACCAAAACTACCAGCAGTTGATTTCAATCGTTGA
>NW_010729351.1:70810-104225 GCF_000365185.1 Nelumbo nucifera | reverse complement strand
TATTTTTTAAAGAAAAATACTTTTTTTTTTTTTATAATGGTTTAAATATGTCTTGATATATAGAAATAATATATATATATATATATATTTAATACAATGCATTAATAACTCTCAACCGTAGGAATCCGCATATCCGTTGGGACTCCACAGCTAACATACCAACTGGCCACTACTTGAGGGTGAATCAAATCTAAAGTTTCAATTTTACATATGCCATTCTGAATCAATATATTTAACTCAAGTCAAATTTATTTCATTTTATATTTGTTAAGAGTACATAGATACTTACTGGGGGAGTGTTTGTTAATGGAGTAAGGTTGGTTAATGGCTACATTTCACCATTAATGTGCATTAAATTGTAAGATGAATGCAGAAACCATTCCATTGGGCGATACCCAGCTATTTCATTTAATATGTTGATAGGCATCAGGTATGACTTATGAGGTACCCAGGGGTGAGATGACTACTATAAGAACAATGGGCCTAAATCCAAACCAACCCAAGTACCAAACTCTTAAATATAAGTTCAGCCGTGTCAAATGGGTAATAGAGTATTCATGGAAAAATATTAATGCAAAGACAAATTTTCAAGGTTTAAACTTACATCAATTCTGTACACAAGACAAATTTCTGGGCTTTATCTTGTCAAATACTGAAAAAAACATCCAAATACAAATTTAAGGCTCAAACCCAATTTCGTTAAACACAACAAATTTATGGGTTTAGGAATAAGTAGACTGCGATCTACTTCAGAAATTTGAAATTGTAGTCTCTTTTAGTCGACTAGTAACCACCGCATTCTGTCTATAAATTTGGCATTAATTCATGGGCAGGATTCAGTTCATCCCTAAAAATCCTAACTCCATTCTATGGGTGGACCGAACTATAAAAACCCCTTGGGTTTATTGCGTTTATGTCAAAACTACGTTAACATCTTAACCCAATTAATAAACGTGTCAATTTCAGATTCACCCACTTAACTCGAAAATGACATGTTTATAACCTAAAATTTAAAGATACCTGAGTTTTCATAAACTAACTTATAGGTACCTTGAGTTTTACGGTTAGACTTTAATGTACCTTCCCACCATTATATTTGACAAATTGAATGAAAAGACAATTTTATTCTTCATTAAGAGGTGAAACAAGATTGTATTCTACCTTGACACACCACCCTACAAATCCTAGAAAACCAGTCATCAACTATTTGTTAAGACCTTTAGCCTACATTTGTTTTCAATGTAAATGTGGATCGGTGTAAAATTCCACTCTTGATCTATATTTGTCAGCATTTGTTTTGAATATAGTTTTATATCGAAAATCGATGCAAATTCCATTCACTGTAGAGTTTTACATCGATAAATTAATGTGAAAACAAACATCGATAAAATAGATGTAAATATTTATATCGATAATCATGCATTTTCATTTTACAACGATTCACTGATTTATACCAGTTGGTGCTCAACTCCATCCATGTGCTTTTACATCGATAAATATTTAGACCGAAAACAAATACATCCTTAATAGATACGTTGCGTTGAAATTTATAATAAGGTGGCGAGAGATCTAATATTTAATCTTAACTTCACATATCTGCACTTAAATTGGGATTTCATTAATAGAATGGAAGAAAATAGAAGTAGATGGACTTTCTTGGCTGATTCATTGTAGTGGTCGCTATTGGGTTTCTTCTTGTTAAATTAATAAGTAGACCTTTTTACTTAGAATTTCTAACTATATATTCTATCAGAATCCTCAGTAGCAGTAATTTTGAGAAGTAAATTAATTTTCAAAAGTTCTAAAATCTTCAAAGACAATTCAATTACTTGGTTATAAAACATGGAGTGGGTTTAAATTTAAACAGATTACTTCTTATAGAGACAACAAGGATTTAAATTTAAACAAATTACTTCTTGGAGAGACAACATGTGTTTAAATTTAATCTGTTTAACAGATCAGTATTTTCATCCAAATAATCCCAAGGTATGAATCTCACAAAGAAACTAAACGACCAAATCCTGTTTGATGCTTACAATGGAATGACTACAAGAATGAAAATCTCTTAAAAATCTTGTATGACTCCCACCGTTGAACTTGAATACCAAACCTTGACTCACACCCATGATCAGTCTTCAATCTCAATTCCAAAAAAAGTTAAAAAAAAAAGGAACAAGAAGAAACCCAATAGTGGCCACTACCATGGTGGCAAGTAATTTGGTCCATATTCATTCAAACATGCTGGTACATGATCCACCAAACACTAGCCTATCCCTGTAATTTACAAGGTTATTAAAACAGAGCATAGAGGGGTAAAATAGGATTTTTAAAAAATTTAAATAGCTAACATGACATTACATGTTGTCTGTTCTTAACAATTTAGTAATGAATAGCATGTTTAAGTCCAATGAGGTTAACCCACAAAGTGTGTTTAAGTCTATTTCAAAATATAAGGTATGTTTAAGTCAATTTACGAAAATTCAGGGTATATTTAAGGTTTACTTTAAGGTTATGTTTGGTTCAAGGGAAAAAGTAGGGAAAGGAAGGGAAAGATAGGGAAATCTATACAAGTTTTGTAAAGGTTTTCCCACCTTTCCCTTACTTTTTCCTTCAAACCAAATACAACTAGTATCAGATGATGTACATATATTAGATAAAATACTATTATGGTAAGTAAGTATGACATTAAATGGTTTTTATTAATTTGTTTAAGTAATGGCCGATTGAATGTTTATTCTACTATTTAAATCAATTTATTATATGGTTTTCAAAATCGAACCGGACCGGATGGTCAGACCGGAAAAAACCAGGAACTGGTCAGGTGACCGGTTCCGTTTTTCTCCAAAACTGGATTTTTGCCAAAAACTATTGATTTTGGTCAGCAAACAGCTGACCCGAGCTGTTAATTCCGTTTTTTTATTTTTTATTTTTTTTGTCAGAACGAGCCGACTGTTCGACCCGAGAACCGATCCCTGACTGATTCATTCTCCAGATTGATTTTAAAAACCTTGATTTATTGTTTAATTTAAATATATTAGTCATGTTGTATTATTTATGCCATAAACAAGTTGTTTTCCTATTTGAAATTTTGACACAATTAATTAATCATATATAGTATTCATGTTGACCCATATATTTGAGTACCCCTACCTTGAAAACACGAATTACCACCCCTGAATTGACTCAATTGATAAGTTGTATGGCTAACTGTATGGGAGGGGAGAGATGTCTATCCATACTACTATAAAAGGTTGTTTTAATATTGTCCAAAAGAGGCCAAACAGACCAGGGAATTGAGATTTCAGAAAAAAAGAAGACTATTTTAGTAATAAATGAAATAAGAAGAACCCTATAAGCTTTAATTAATACCGTCCAAAAGAAACCAAACAGACAAGGGAATTGAGGAAAAGAAGACTATTTTAGCAAGAAATGGATAACATGGCCCTGACTCCAAAATCAGAATTTGCTTCATTTCTATCACCACCATTCCATGTGATTTATCTAACAGCAACCACCTGCAGCTGCGCAGAAAAGACCGACAATGAAGTCATAAGAGCCAGCATTAATATTCTGATTTAATCCCTCCATCACAGTTGGTCTTCAAATAACTTCCTGAAGGGTGACCATAAGGCTATGTTTGGTTTGAAGGAAAAGGTAAGGAAAGAAAGGGAAAGATAAGAAAATCTTTATAAATTTTGTATAGATTTTCCTGTTTTTTTCTTCCTTTTTATACCTTTTCCTTCAAACCAAATATAACCTAAATGTTTGCTTTTACCTACACCAATAAGGAAATGTTTCTGCTGCCAGTGATGAAGCTAGCTAGAAGTATTACAACTGAGTTTGAAAATATTGTATACTTTGTCCATGAAACCAAGGTTTTGCTAACATTTAGCTCATTAAATTCTTTGGTTAATTTGTTGACACTTGGCAGTGCTGTAAAATGTGAGAGTGTAAATGATTCAAGTGCAAATCCTAAATTATTTTTGCTTTAACATTTTGCCTTACTTTGGGGGGCCAATATTGAGTAACGGCCTTTAGATTTTGACTTATTATATTCATTTGCAAAATGAAACATCAGGTGGACTGCGTTTGTTTGGAGTGTAAATTTCATCCATGTAAAATTTTATCGTTTGGAAAAAGTAAAGCGTTGAAAAAAGTGAGCATTGAAAATGTGTCTATCGATATAAAAATTACATGAATTTTATGTAGTATTTACATTGATAATCGGTGTAAAACTTCACTTATACTGACTTACGATATAAACCAAACCTCCATTCAAATATTTATAAAACTGTGTTAATGACGTATTACACTGCATCCAAATGCTGACAAAACCGAACCGGTGATGATGTTTTACATCGATAATATTTTACACTGCAAACAAATGCAACCAAAGTAAATGTGAATCAAAATTTGCATCTTCTTACTAGAACTCCCATGCATTTGTACTGGTGCAAAAAATAAATAATGTGGTACAAAGTACAAACAAATAGAGCTAGCCTAAATCTCCTTTAATTATCATCAAATGGAAAAAGGATAAACCATGAAAGAGTGTGAAGGAAAAGTTTGTCGATGGAATCGGAATCTCATTCCTTTTTCTGCGCTAGAATGTCATTCTCCCATTTGAAGGAATAGTCATTCCCTGTCCCTTTCTTGGGAATGAAATCTTATTCCTCCTGATTTCAATTCCCATTTTCATTTCTGTCTGAACCAAACAGACAATGAAAATAGACTATTCCACTTCCAATTTTGATTATGATTTCCAATTTCGATTCTGACTGCAAACCAAACAGGCCTTAAATATGTTCCTTAAAAATACTCCAAGCGCGAAAAAAATAAACAATAATACAAGTATTCATCATGGGCATGCAGAAGTGCACATGCATGCATTAGCTTAACACAAAAGATCAATGATCAAAGGGAAGCTTCTATGTGGCAACCTGGTTGAGAGTCCAAAAGGAGTTCAATTTAATTCAATTCACTCCTTCCATGAAAGGCGTAAGCAGAACCAGGCCTTCAGGTAGCCAAAAAGAGTGTTCAGAGGCCTCAAAACAATTCCCTGAATATATTTTTCCTGAATCCTGATTACGAAATCATCCAAAATAACCGTACTTCATCTTCTTGCCACGACCATTCCAGACTTCAGCCAGGAATCATCATTTGGTATGGATCCATAATAACCTCTCCTCTTAGCTGGCAACTTTTGAATACTATTCTAAGGTTATGTTTGGTTTGAAGGAAAAGGTAGGAAAACCTATCTCTTCTTGTTTCTATTTTTTCCTTCAAACCAAACATAGCCTAAAGAAAAACTCCAACAGAAGATGGGCATATATATATATATATGAATATATGACTGACACCAATTAAAGACCGAACGAAGGCCAATCCAGAGGATCCTCCATGCAATCCAGAAGGGCAGAAATAGGTGGGGTTGTCTAAGGAAAGAAGCTAGCTTCCCTAACTGAGGGTGCTTCTCTCTCATGTATAATGCATCCAAATACACAATAATATATAAATTGTTACTTAAAATATTCCTATTTAATACATTATCCATCCTAATATATTATATATATTATGCATTATTTCAGTAATACTGTCATTAGAATATAGTTCAAGAACATTGGTTGTTAATTTTTAAAATATTAATATACTTAAAAATATTACAAGTTGAAGGGTTAGAAGAATTAGGGGCAGACAAAAAAATTGGATAAAATAATAAAAAATGAACTAAACACCCATAAATTAAACATGGATATGGAACGGAAGGAAATAAAGTGGAAAAACCAAGGTTATGACATGTGTTGATTTTGATGTGATGTCCAGATAGATTAAAGACTTTTGATGGAATGAAATTCTCAATATGCCATTTTCACGTATAGAGTTTCAATACTTTGAAGTTTAGGAAGTTAGGAGGTGATGTATTCACTTTTTAAGTTTTTATCAATGTTTTCCAACTATCTTCTGTTTGGACGGTTGAATCATTAGGCCCGGGAATTGTTCAGGCAATTGGTTTCGTTTTATTTCAAACTTGATTTTTCATAACAAAAAACTGTTGAAATGATTAATGACTCATTAATTTATATAATCAAATCATTGATTCGTTCAATARTTTTTGACCTTTTTTTTGTCAAAATAAGCTATCTGTTCAAACCCAACGGGTCAAACAGAAAGAATAAGAGTTTCAATAAATGCAACTTTAAATCTTGGGATTTTTTTTTGGTAAACATTAATCTTAGATGCTCATGAATTAGCCATTTGTAAATAAAGGGTGCTTCTTTATATATTTCCATGGATTCTGATTCCACTAGTGGGGGTGATTGTCTGAAATGAGCAGTCAGGTTTAACACATCAATTTAGAACCCACTTAACTTTTTTCTTTTCCGGGAATCACAGCAAGTCCATGCTCAACACAATATTTGAATGCGTCCACTACTCGATCTCGCCGTTATCAAAAGACAAGTATACCTTTGAGAGAGTGTCGGTGATGAAGTCAAGTTGGTCCATATATCAAACAGTTGATGGACACAATTAAACCACACTGAGAACAATGGAACCATAATGGAGGTTAAAAGTCGAAGTTCCACCAAGAAACTTTCATGGGTATTCGCCAAATTGATTGAAACCACTCGAATTCTTTCCATAAAAAAAAAAAAAAAAAAAACCACTCGAATTCTTCAAAAGCTTTGGACATAGATATCTTCCCTAAAGTTAACAACACTATTGAGTATTTGAGTGTAATGTTTTCGAATCGCCCTTGATCTGGACGATCGGATCATTCGGCCCAAAAACCATTCAGGCAATTTGTTTCATTTTATTTCAAATGCAATCTTTAGCCAAAAACCATTGAATTACTCAATGATTCATTGATTCGGGCAATTTAACCATTAATCTATTCAACTTGTTCAATGAGTTTTGGTCATTTTTTATTTTAATTATTTTTTAAAACTTTTATCAAAATGAATTGTTCATTCAAATCAGACGATTGAACCATCGACCCAGAAACTGGTGACCAGAATGATTTCGGTTCCAAATTGATTTTTAAAACATTGTTTGAGTGTATTTAAAAATGATGTACTTGTTGCCTCAAGTCCCTCTTGAGAGATTTCACTTATCTTTCACTTGTTTGTTTCCCTAGTGAAAAGTCAAAGAAAACCAAAGTTGCTTATCATAGAAATTAAAAAATAGGGTGTTTTTTTGTCTTTTAAAGGATGTACATTTCAAGCAAATATCACACCCATTTTGTGATGTGAGGTTTTTCTCTCACGTCAACAGCTTCATGGCATACAGATTAAAAATAAAAGGAAGAGGAGGAGGAGGAGGAAGGAAAGGAAGAAAAGGAGAAGCTTATTTATTGCTTATTTCCACTATTACATCAAATGGAATTTGGCCAATTGAATTTGTTTTTTCTTTTTTTTTTCATGAAAGAAGGCTGTTAAGTGATTTCAATCTCATGACAGGAAAGCTCCTCTTCATGTGGGGGACGCTTGTTGAGTCAAAATTCAATTAAATAATCAAATCTGGCTTAATAATTCAGTTTTGTTTTAGGGGCATATTTTCTTGATCCAAGTTATATTATAAAGTCTTATATTAAAATAATTGTATAAAAAATTACAATGAGGTCTGACTTGTATAGCCAACATCTGCTTACCAAGTTAGATGCTTGACAAATCAATATAACAATGTTTCTTCCTTTAATTGTGGATTCCTCCACTCATCAATTCCCTGCACTTTATTTTAATTTTATTTTTTTTTTATTTTGCTAATATAATACTATAAATAGGTGTTAGCATCATAGTTATATGGTGTGAATAATATAATTCCATCTTGCCATTCCATTCTGTTTAATGTCATATTTATTATTAAATTATATATAAACACTTAAATCATTTTTTTCTACTTTGACCCACAACTCCCATATAAAGGATTTTTCTTTTGTTCACATTCATAAACCCTTTTCTTTCAATTCTCCTCCTCAACTTTATTTTATTTTATTTTTATTTTTTTTKGGGGGGGGAGGGGGTGGGGGGATGAACAGAAAATCTGGTAAATGTATCTTTTTTAATCAATTTTAAGACCCAATCCAGGGAATAAGGACCAAATCTGACTACAGAACTCAATTACACTTTTCTTCTTTTAAAAAAAAAGTTAAAAACATTAAAATTTCTGGCTGAACTACTCAAGTTGGTCAGTGAGTTACAGTGTTGAACTAGGATTGGCATTAAATCTTTTTACTACTTTTAATCTCAATTAGAAGACAGCCCATGTTACCAGGATATCAGGGTTAGCCCTGTACCCTGACCAGATTGGAGGGACCCACGAGGGGCAACCACTGAATAGCAGTACTGTCAATACTAACTAATAACCAAACAGTCAATTAGGACAAATTTTAATACTTGGCAATGAGTTGGCAAAAACAGATCAAAATATTTAGGTGTAGCTAGAATTGCCAGTTAAAAATCATAAATTGTTAATGGTGTTYTCTGTAGTTTGGTCCTGAACTTGCTGACACAGTTGCAATTAATATTGAAGCTGGTTTCTATAGAAAAAAATAATACAAATTTTGTAAATAATTAAAAAAAGAAAAAATGTAAGGATGTAACTTTACATTTGAGTAATTGATATGAAGGGAAAATTTGAAAAACAATTCAATTTCAGAAAAGATATTAGAAAGGTTTGGGGTAGCGATTTATGAAAAGAAAATTTAAAAAATAAACAATTTGGTCAAAAGTACTTGCATGGGTATTTTTGATATTTTCATGCCTCTTTTTATTTTTAGAGGATTAAGGGGGTCTACCTGCAATTATATCAAAGTTTGGAAGAGATGATTACAATTATCAAACTTCAGGGGAGATTTCAGTAACAACCTAAGGGAGGTTTCAACAATTTACCCTATTAAATGAACTTTGTTTTTACTTTTTACCTGTTAGACACATCATAAATAGAGCTGTCAACGGGTTGGGTCTGGTTTGGGATCAGTTCGGGTTTTAATTGGTTTAGAACAGTAAGAACCAATCACAATCCAATTATTAATTAGGACATAAACCAAAAAACTAGAACCAACATTATCAGTTCAGTTTATTCCACAGTCAGTTTAGCAAACTAACCCCTTCAATTACTATGTGTGTTAAGAGAGAGATGAATAAAATGCTGGATTATATATATTTAGGTGAGGGGTGGATTCAGTCCTCATAAAATTTATAGAAAGATATTCTTAATACACAGCTGAAAAGGATTGTAAACGGTGTAAGCACAGATATGTGAGAAATAAATCCGATTTCGTTTGAGGTGGTCTAGACTGAAACGGATCGGGTCAGATAATGCAAACATGAATCCATTCAAATTCTGAATCAGATCTATGGTAGGCTACTGGCTAGAACCACGCAAGTTGCAAGAGAGTCCAACAAAATATCAAATGGCCCCCATCAAAGGATCCGGGTCCTCAAACAGGTCTATGGTAGGCTGCTAGCTAGAACCCATGCAAGTTGTAGGACAGTTCAACCAAAAATCAATTAGGCCCCATTAAAGGATCCGGATCCTCTCCATACGTAGGCTGTAAGGAACATTATTAATTCTTGTCAATATACAGAGATACAACGACATTACAAAGATTTGGTTTATATAAAGACAAAACTACCCTTATCATCTATATTGTATCCTCTTTACAAATTGCAATGTTATAAAGGGCAGCATTTGGTATTACAAGTACTTCAATAGATATTAGTTTTTTATATAGAAATGCTTTCTTTATTCGTTTTGTCCCCTGCTTATTGTCTTGAGTGATCTTTTTTTGGACTCTCAATCTATTGTCTTTCCTTGGTTTTGAACTCCTTAATTTATACTTTTCTTATAACAGCTTTAAAATGAAATATCAGTGGGCCTCGTGCACTTGTTTTAGAATGTCATCGGCCACAAGTGCACTTGTTTTACTCCTTAATTTAATCTGTTTAAACAACCAATCGATCTAATTTGTACTAGTGCATTTTCATTTGTATTAATACAAAGGCATAAGAGTGCAAATGAAAAGAATGCAAATTTTGTTTTGGATTACTTCGTTTTGCTTCGGATCTTATTTTAATTCACTGGTACTGCAACCAAATAATTTTAGATAAAAGTTGAAATAAAAATTTATCTCACTTTACACTGAGATCATTAGGATTACCATTCTTTTGCATGAGTGTGTTGCAAGTAGGGGTGCAAATCTGGTTTGCCCGAATTAGCATTTTATACTATTTGGGTTTAAGATTTTGGGTTGGGCCCATTCAAATTTTAGAAAAAAATCAACCCGAACCCACCTAAATTGCACCCCCAAGTTGCAAATAGGGGTGGCCACGAGCCGAGCTGTTCATGAGCTGTTTGAGCTTAGCTCATGAAAAGCTCGGCCTAGCTCAGTCTAAACCGAGCTTTAAGCCAAATTCGAGCCTAATAGATGGGCTCATTTGGTAATCGAGCCGAGCTCGAGCTTAGTACAGCTTGGCTCATGAGACTCGCGAGCCTAGTTGAGTATATGTATATATGGTGTCACCTCGGATTAGCTATTGAAGGAGACCTGGGCTCGACACCTCAGCTACCGAGGGAGACCTCGATTCGGCACCTCAACAACTAAGGAAGACCTCGGCTTAGCACCTCATCATCTGAGGGAGACCTCAACTGCTAAAGAGACTTGCAATCAGAGGCAACCATGAGCTCGAGCTCAAGTCATTAGTTCAAACCAAGCTCGAACTTGACCTCGAGCCTGATAATTTATGACCGAGCCGACAGACATGGGCCGAAATAGTTAGAAATGATTTAAATACCGGTATTTCAACAATGTATATGATATTAAACAAATGAAATGACGAAAGAGGGTTCATGTCGCCAATCCTATATATTCGTAAAAGGCTCGGATGATGATGATGACTTTAACATAAACACAATTGCAAATGAAATTGCACTACAAATAAACCAGAGCAAAGGACTTCTTTGAACCCATTGATACCATTAGCTAAACCCATTTAAGTTAAGGGTAAACATGATTACCTGAATTCAAAATATAATATATAATTAATCGGATCCATAGATTATATTCAAGAATAGGACCCAATTTCTTTCTTTAATGGGTGCCTGAGAAATGCCCCAGTATATGATTTCTTTCATTTTATTCCGCTTTTGCATGATTAACTATAAATTTAGTGCAATTCCATGTGAAAAATGAGTAATTATGAAATATCCCATAAAATTGGTGGACCGGATCGAAAGTGTTCTATCACTTACTCGTTCCCAAACCCAAGTCCAATGCCCATATAGAGTGGAGAACACTTGCCATTGCCAAACCAACCCAGCAGTACTGTCAATGGGTCCCACCTGGTCCGGAAAGAAATTGGGTCCTATTCTTGAATATATGGCCCCGACATGGATCCGATTAATTATGAGATATGCCATGAATACTACTTATGACTGTTTGATGGATCGGATCCAAAGTGTTCTATCACTTACCCGTTCCCAAACCCAAACCCAATGCCTATATAGAGTGGGGAACACTTACCATTGCCAAACCAACCCAGAACTGTCAATGGATCCGATATGATCTAAGTCATAGTAGACCCGGTTCTGACTTCTGAGCCAATAAATAAATGTGCAAAACCAGTCCCACCTAAAACTGACCCAATTATCAATCGGGACTATAGAGTTTGACATGACCATAATGGACAGCTATACTTATGACATGTAATTTTATAATAATTAAATTATTGATTTGTTAAATTGGCGCATTTAGACACGATAATATAATAATATTACGAGTATACCATGAAAAGGATATATATAACAACCAAAATCAATCTTAACCCAATTATAATCAAGGCATAATTTCATACAAACCCTATATAATTGATGTGGTTATGATTATGTGTCAATTGGTTGACAGCCCTAACCCAACCTGCTGATATTCATAGTTCGGGCTATAATTTCATCGGTTATATGTTGAAACTTTATATGAAATTAGAAAAAGAATTAATGATCAAGAACCGTCTTACAACACCTTGGTATCATATGTAGCACGACCTCACTTGAATGCTCCTCGACAGGTTGGCTCATGTAACTCGAGCGAGTCCCAACCTGGCTGAAACAAAGACCGACAGATCGGCCTATGTGATGGACATGTGTGTCCCTTGATTGCCATGAGCGTCGAACTACCCCTTTGACTTGGGCAACGACCTGGGGGATTATGTCGACCTTAGAACCACTCTAACCTACGTGGCACGTTCTGCTTTATCCATCTGCACCACTTAACGCCTCCAAAATGCATGTGGACATGATGCCATCTGGCAACAACAAGCCCGGTTTCCTCTGCTTTGCAAAGAACCAAATAAGGGTGATCATGACACCGTGTGAGTGTTCATCGTAAACAACAAGCGGATAAGTACTCTTTTCATCTCCGAACGTGTCGGGCATGCTTCACTAGGCCTCAAGGTACACTCACTTCTTTACACACTTGCTCTACTCTGATTTCTTGCCCATTAGCTCTCTTTCTACCTTGTAAGTTCGGTGCTAACTTAATCGTCAGAGTCCCCTCGCCCGAGTTATATATTTCTATTCTTGTTTTCTTTCTAATTCTATGCCTCCCCAAAACAACTCTTGTATGTGTTTGAATTTTATTGAGGGTCTCAGATTGCTCTGTAATCAGGGCCAGCAGCAATGCAATCTCCCTTTCATATGAATCCGTGTTCGGACTGCATTAGAAGGTTTGGCTTTATACTAGTCTTGAAGCGATGGAGGCCTCAAACAACTCTCAAGGAGATGAAGTTCGATAGCTCACCCTTCTGGCTTCAAATTCATGGAAATACATCTCAATAAACCATTACAGGCAGGGGAGTTGGTGAATAGACGAGGAAAGAGTCGATATGGGTAGAGTTCATACGCAAAGGCCTTCCAATCGATGTTCTGTTTGTGGTATTATAGGGCATGAAGAAAAAAGTTGTACTATAAAGTCTGAGGAGGAACAAGAGAAATGGACATTCACCTATTAGGCATGGATCTTAAAAAACTCTAGACATTTCGTAGTGTGTTGTATACTGCGATTACGGAGAATACAATGAACAGTACAAAGTATAAAAAAATTATATGATTTCATAAATTAAAGAAAGGGTAATTTGGGTATTTAAAAAATTTAAACAATCAATGTAAATATTGCCAATGCAAAAAGACAATCCCATAAAATATGTGTTTTCTGTATTTGTCAATACAAAAAGGTAATATTATCTAACACAGGCAAAGTGCAAATTTACCTTTAATCAGGATTTACACTCCATTTGCATCGTTTCCAAATACAGCCTTCTAGTGGTCCTATTTATATTGATCTTGGTTTGTTCTCTGTTATCTCGAATAATGTTACAAATTAGGAGATTTGTGCATTCACATATCAGAAACAAGTATGGGTGATTTTGTTTACAAAATCCTGGCCAAAATTGTTACTAGTAGACTTGGTTTCATTATTCCAATATTGATCTCCTTTAAGCAAGCTACTTTTGTGAAAGGTCAGAGTATTATGGATAGTATCTCTATTGTTCAAGAGTATTTTAATGCTTGAGAAAATTGGCCTTTATGTTGATTAGATTGAGCTCAATAAAAAGGTGGTTTTCAATTGTTGATTCCCCATAATTATTAATGGTTGATCTCATGGTTTTTTCGAATCTACTAGTGGTCTTTGCTAAGAATGGGGCTAGTAGGGGAATATGTATGTATGTATGTATTTATGTGTAATATGTTAACATGTCACGGTTTTACCTATTTGACTTAAATGGTGGAACTAGTGACCCACAACATAGAGGCAAAACAATTTAACCTCTAAGTTAATTTTTAAAACACTAAATGTTTTTTGTCTTAATTTGTTTTTGAAATTGCCATATGAACAAAAAATAATAATAAAATGTTCTTGAGTTGTGCTTTTGCTTTGGAAGGCAAAAACAAGTTGGCTTTGTTTCAAAAAGCAATACATGCTTTTGAAACTATTAGAATAATGGTTTCTAAAAGAAAAACAAATTTTGTACTGTAGAAATTATATATCTTATATATGAAGCACGATGCTAACATTGGAGAATTCAAGAATTTGTTTTTTATGTTTTTTGTTTCAATGACCAATTTGTTTTCAAACCAGCTAATGGTTTCATTTTGTTCTTGGATCATGCAAAAAGAAAAACAATTCACATTGAAGAACACCCCCAATGTGAACATGGAAAACAAGAAAAAGAATTAACCATTATTTTTAACATTAGATCATTAATATGTATAGCTTATTTTTCAAATGATCATCATCTCCATAGCATCCAGGTAAGTGAACAAATGTGTAAAATAATTTTCTTATCAAGTTAATAAAAGTTAAAGGTAAAATTGTTATATATTTACATGATACTTATTAGCTATTTCAATTACTTAAACTTGAGGTGGTTATATTGACAATAGAAACTTGGTGAAGATCATTGGCCATTTTGAAACATTGGGTGAGGAGTTAGAGATATAATGTTTTAGCATAGTTATATCATTTTTAAAGCATAACTTACTCTAAACAAATATGAGGTAGCTATTGCATTTGTCTTTTGAAGTCATTAAGGTTGTATTTGATTTGAAAGTGTAAGTCCACTGGCTTCGATAAAGTAGTAGTTGTTGGAGGAGATTGAGAGAAAAAGAATAGGGGGAGAGAGAGAGAAAATATGGGTTCCTCCCCCTCCATAATAAGAAAATAGATTTATTGGTTTAAACTGGTCTAGTCTAACTCAGGTTTGCTCCAAGTTAGACAAGTTAATGCACTTATATAAATCCACTATCTTAAAGAATGAAAGCAAGAAAAAGAAGGGGAAGGAAAAGTTCATAAAGAATTTCACAAAATTGTTAACAGCTTTCTATCGAYATTATGTTTCTAACTTTATATCTCATTTTTTATTAAACCAAATATAGACCAAGAGAAAAACCCTAGACAACACCATTAGACTATGTTACTTTGCATTTCTCTTTCTCTTAATTATGTTTTTTAGCAAGACAACTTGAGATTCATTATGAAATATGGGATGAGGAGAAAGGGGGTTTTAACTTTCTTGAAGTTAAATCTCTTAAACTATCCCTACTGCTCGTGAAATTGACAAATTGTACCCTTACTATTTACATATTGTCTTCAAGTACCCTTAAGTTTTCTGACAATTGACGCGCCGGTAAACACTAATGGAGAAAAAATGAAATATAGAATTTACCCTTCACTATTCATTAAAGTTTTAAAATAAAACCCAACTGATGAAAAACCCTTAGTTGGGACTAGTCTACTATGGATGGGTTGGTTAGGTTTCAATGGTGGCGTCCCTTACGCAGAGAATATCGTGGCTTCGGTTCTAATCTGACTTTGCTACAGGGATTCAGCCTGTCATCTTTTAGYCCCCAACAACAACAACAACAAGCACAGTATGATGGTTGGCAAGGCTCTGAGATATCTATACTAACAAAATGTTTAAGTTAATAAACACTTTTTTGTATGCATAACTGTGTCATAGTAGTTTGAATTGAGAGAGAACTATGTAATTGATCAATCAATGTGGGGGATTATTGGATTTTAATCTCATAAGAGATTAAATCCAATGGGTTTGATTGGTCAATTACATGAGAAATTGCACCTACACACTTGATTGAAAAATTAGTTTTTCTCTTACAAAACCCAGTTTTGAACTTGTCCCACATTGGAAAATTATAAGCTTTGTTTTCAGTATTTTAATAGGAGCTGATTTACACTCTTTAGAAATAGTAGAGGAGAGTATGGGGGTTTGATACCGTGCAACGTGCGCGCACGTGTGTGCGGCGCAATGAGGCACTTTAGAGGTGCACTTTGCTCGCACCCGCGTGGCTCGTGAAGGGCGGCTTTGGTTTTGGTGCGATGTTGACCATTGATCACCGTTGATGAGATCAATGGTCACGATTCGATCGGGTGTGATCAAGAGGCACAATTCAAAGTTAACAGTCATTAGCTGTTAACTACTTTTTAAATTGTGACTGTTCAAGGTGCCTTCTCTAAACCAGCACTTACCTTTTCTTCATACCTCTTCATAAACTATTTAAGGAGCATGAATCAAACTTCAAAAACACACATTTTCGAAATCCACTTTCTCTCTCTCTCTCTCTCTCTCTTCCAGTCCGATCTGCTACAGTCTCATAGAAGGTTCCTTCGGAGATTCTTCAACTTTGTTGGTTGCAGATTCTCGCCCAAGGCTTTGTTGTATCCTAGGAACGGATTTGCCTGTAACCCAACAGCAAACTCAATGAAACTGAGTGGGGGCAAATAACGTTCTAAAGACAGTGTCTTCAGACGCACCTCAGAGCTTCTCCTCCAAAGTTACAGTGACCCCATTTTCCAACAGGCCCTTCCAGACACGCCTTCAATGGAAGAAAGAGTGTCAAATCAACATTGGGGACCATATCCATCACTTGATAGAGTAGCAGTGGTAGACAAAGCAGGAGACAAGCAAAAAATGGGGGCCTCCATAGTTTTTTGGCGCTTGGCCAACTAGTGGCCCCTCAGCCACTGGGGGAATTCCCAAACGGTCCTCTTCATCTTTGGATGCAGAGGTTACCTCCCCCTGAAAAAGAAAAGCTGCGAACAGCTCCTCCGAATTACACTGCGGAGAGTGGCACCTTGGAAGTGCTTTAACTCCACAGACGTTTGCCCAGGAAGCGTAGAATTCCATATGTATGAAAGATATCAAGTTACCTCTGCATCAGAAAGCAATGAAATCAGCACCTTCTACCGTTGCATCAGGGAAAACTTCGACAGAAAGCACTCTTCCATCTATTGGATCAAGGGCAGCTAACAGACTCCTATCTCCTTTGTTCAAAAGGCAATTTGGGGTGAAAAACAAGTTGTTAGAGGAATAAAGCCCAGAAGAACAGCTTGATTCAATCTTTCTTCTCCCTCCACCCCTCCAACTGCGCTGCCCAAACCATCTTTAGTATGTGCTTTTGGTGGGACTCTACATCTCTGTGCCTTCAAAGTATAAGGAGGGGAGAATGGTTCGTTGTAGGTCCCTAGAAACTTCTTTCGCTTTTCAAGGACTTCATCTGTTGTAGGTCCCTTGCTACAGAGCAAGATATGTTGAACCTTCTTAATTGCTTCAAGAGTTTGTTTCAAGAGATTTCTCTACAAAACCATCATCGATGTGCTTGAGGGGATGGTCTCTGGTAATTCAAGTTTGATCCTTACGAAATTGAGGAAGAATACATTGGCGCCACTTCAAATGGGAATGTTAATCAGCTTTAGGTTTTCCAAACCTTTCTCTCACTCGATGGAGAAGAAGATCTCAGTAGCAATGTCGTTTGATTTCTACCAGGTAGCTAGAACCAGAACACGGGCATTCCCACAACATTCTCAGCAGTAGATTTGGAATATTCAAACCCAAACCGCCAGCGATCAGATACTCACCACTAGAGGTCTTAGTATGCCACTCATCAACTCCTCATCTCCTCTACCATTTGCAACGCCAATGATTTAGGTCCCTTTGACATGGATTTATAGTCGTTCATGGCCGCCAAACTCCTCGGCGACGTTGCTTATAAGGGGCGCAAGGGGTGCCACTGGTTTCCTGGGTGAAAACACAAGGACCGATACTGCCTAACTCCTCGTTTGGAAGTTGCAGTGGCCGTCGTCACCTGTGACGACGATACCAAAATCACCGCCACCGCTACAACTTCAAACAGTGGTAGTGAACAATAAGGGTATTTGAGGAATTTTAAAATAATTACTATTCACATAATGTCATATGTGAACGGAGTATGATGGAAAATTAATGACAAGGGAGGTTTTAGACAATTATCAGAAAACTTAAGAATAGCTTAAGACAAAATATGAACCATTATCTATACTATAAAAGCATATACTTGCTTTGRTTTTCATGTAGACCATAAAAATTAAATACAAATACCATATATCATATACGGTTAAAAGAGACTCAAAGTTCAATAGGTTTTTAACATTAGATACAATGACAAGTAGTAGTACAGCTTCAAAGGTCTCAAATCATATTGTCACCACTTTAGTATCTAGGATGGTGGCTTGCCCATTAGGCTTCCCCAATGGTGTGGCCTATGTATAGTAAATGTCTATTGCTTTGTAAGCTTTTTTATATCTGTATACATGCATGTGATTTACATTTTATGAATTTACCATTCAACTAATACTATTTAAATTCATGGAAGTTGCTATCTTAATCTTTTCCCATGCTACATGTGCTTTTGCTACATTGATTGTCACGACTCCTATTTTCCACGTCTTATTACTAATGGTCTGTTTGGGAGGGTTTTAGCATTGTTTGATTAATTGAGTTGTTTCATTATTTTTCACCAAATTTGGCTTGAGGGTTTTTCCATGGGGCCTATTTTCTAATGCCAGAAGTTGCTACATGAAGGCCCTCCCAAACAAGTACTAAATTGACACATTAAAGTTGATTTTGTATCTTCTTCAAATTAGTGATTGCATTGAGGGTGAATAGGATCAATTTTTTGCCCCTGGACTTTAGTGGCAACCTTACATATATTAAAAGAGCTTAGAAAAAAGCCTTTAAAGCATTTTTGTACAATGTTCCTTAGCTTCCTTTGCCATTGTTTTTTCAATCGCTATTAGCCTACAACTTCATATGAAAAAAAAAAGTGTGGTTCTTTCTATTTGAATTACATTCACCAAATATGGTACAACATATATATTATCTTTGTTTCCATAATAATTTTACAACTAGGTGTATTTGGTTTGAAAGAAAAAGAAAAGAGAGAAATAGAAAGCTGAGAGATTCTTAAGGAATTTTATAAAGTTTGTAAAGAACTTTCTCTCAACTTTCTATCAAATGGAACCAAGCTTTAAGCACCTACCCAGAATTTTCCAACATATTTTGTAGCATAGAAGATGCCTAAGATTTAAGCATTGACAATAATGAATATGAAGTCCAACCTAGGTGGTTAGTTAGCATCCCTCTTTCAAAAATTCAAATGCATGTGGGCCCYATCTCTGCTACCTTAAATCTAACTTGTTAATCAAGTCTAGCATAGCATCTTACACCTTTTCCTGTAAAGAAAACTCTTAGGTAATTCATTGCATCAAAACAATTATGAATACAAGTAACAAATAATGAGGAGTTATAAACCAAGTACAAGGCCTAGATAATAAGCACACATGCTTAAAAACAGAATGAATTACTTATTAAGGAGGTGCAAATGCATCCCTACTATCCTCTTTTTTAGGGCCACCCAAAACATGGATCATTTCAATCCATTGAGCTCCACTGTGACATGGTTGGGACCACACCACAACTTGTCAAGTCGTTTTGTATGGGATGGTGTGAATACTTCTGACACAAAATTTTGTTTTAGCTTCAGTTTGGAAGGAGTATAAATGCAAATATGTACAGTATAATTATATATAATATAAGATTTTGTACTCTATAAATTTGTATTTGTATTCCTTCCAAACTGTGCCTTAGGAATTTATTGCCAAACTATACAAAAATGATTGCATCTACCATGGCGTGGATTAGTCCATGAGATTTAAGTGTGGACAAAAAATTGCGACATGACCCAGTTCAATCCACGCTATAGTGTAAGAACGCTCTTAATTTACATTGTGGTATAACGCTATTTTGAAAATGAGCCATATTACTGAACAACCCCTTTGTGTCTCTCCAAATATGGAGGCATARGATCAAACCCATGAAACCAATAGGACTGTCAATGGGTCAGGTCTAACCCAACAGACTCATGGGCATTTTGTTGTAACATTAGTGGACCACACGTACA
Organism: Nelumbo nucifera; assembly: GCF_000365185.1. The sequence goes on along the minus strand of NW_010729351.1, from coordinate 84,437 downwards.
CTATACATATTATCCCCACCCCTTTTCCCTTATAATGTGTAATACATAATACCCCCAAAAAAATTCCTCCCTTTTAAAGGAGGTGTGAATGCAAGCCCATGAAAATAAATGCTCTTTCAATTGTGAATGCCAATTTTGATCACACATGCATGCCTATTACCCTCCTTTTAGAAGGTACAAATGTGAACCCTTAAATTGTGAATGCCAATGGGCCCTATTTACATCCCTATTATCATGGCATTGGGACTTGGTTACTCGTAAAACAATGTAATGGGCTATATAACCAATGACGAATGCACACATTAGTGCACTTTTCAAGCATCAGATCATGGAGTCATTACCATGAGCCACTAACATTCTAACCAAGTCTCTAGCATAAGGAACAAAACATGGGGTTTCAGGAAAAAAAGTTCTTGAAAGTGATACAACTACTGTATCAACTTTGTCATATTGTTAAAAGTTTCATTGCATTTGAGTATGGTGCTTGGTGACATATTGATGAGATAATACATAGAAAGAAATAGTAATAGAAACTAGGCTATTTTACGGGGTGTTTGGCATGCCTTTCAACGTGGTCTTTTGGCTGTTTACAAGTTGAATAGATCGGAATTCGGTTTATTTTCCATTTGGCACATGGAAGATCTATTTGTCAAAAAACGGAATGCTGAAAAAACGCAAAAATCCCATTTTGGACTAATTTCGAGAAGCTCCAAATGGAGATTTTCATGTCTTTTGCATTTTATGCTCGTGTGGGAAGACGCGGAAAGACACACAGAAAGACATGCGTCTGTCAAACGGTCTTTGAACTGCCCAGATCTTATATCAAAAGCTCAATACATCTTTTAACTATCAGAGCTACAAGAATATCTTCTCAAAAAGACTTACCAAATGGACCCTTATTTTATTCTTTATTTTCATTTTATTACAAAATTCTTTTTTTTTCCATCTTAATATTGAATCCTTTTTAGATGTGAATCCATTTTATAAATCACTCTAATTTTCTTTTTTTTTTGTTTTCCTCACTCCCATGCATTGCATAGTTTATTTGCTAGTTATGGTAGTATACACAAAGAACCTTTAGGCCATATAGATATAGGTATATTGCCTCTTTTAAACCATGGGCCAAATAAAGAGGAATATTCAAAAAGCGTTGGCCCTCAAAAAGTGTCACCACACTCCAGCCACAAAAACCAAAAAAAGGGTTCACAAGCTCCTTAAAATATCCTGTAAATTAATATTCATGGGATGGGTAAATTAGTACATTTGCATGACCTTGAATAATCAAAATTCTTCACATTTGTGTTCCCATGTGAGGCTTCTTGGTCAATCCACGGTCAAATTAGGCCATAAAAAAAAAATTGGAGGCCCATTAATAGCCAACATGAAAGACAGAGATACCTCTGATTTAGGGCGTTAAAACGAACTATAGTAGAATATTCCTCACGTTTAACTGGATTTTGATGATTGCCACGTAAGCAACAACTCACAAACCACTGAATCATTTAATACAAGTTTGATTTTAATCTTTGTTAGTAATTAATTAGTACTTAGTGTAATTAATTATTTATGCATCTGTGACAGCATTTAATTAATAATATATTTGCTCAAATTGTTCTGTCTCACTAGATTAGTTGCTTGAGGTGGTTGGATTAAGAGGGGGCCCACAATTGGTTGTCAGTTGTCACAAAATCAACATTAGTGGCTCAGTTGCAATTTGGGTCTGATCAAATCTCAGCCAATCTAGACCCTTTATTTGTGGACCACCACCTTAATATATGCTTTTGGAGATTATAGTCAACGGATACTAAGCTTAATAGCATGTGGTAAGTGCATAATTGTTCGATCCGGTGTTATTAAGATTTGGGTCAGGCCGGCTGGTCGGACCCTAAAACCGAAAAACCAGTGGCCTTTTTGGTCTCGGTTAAATGACGGTTTACTTGAAGAATTCGGACTAGCTGAACCACGCCAGTATTTAATTTATGGGCCCCACGTTCAGTTAATCCGAATTTTGGTCCTTCTTTGTGGTGGGCTCACTTGGGCCCCCGGGAAGGCACCCAAATCTCGAGGTGGACAAAGGATTTCTGAATTCTGGGTGTGGTAGTGGAGGCTTAACTGGCAAAGATCCGGGAGCACCCAACCCTATACTTGTCCTATCGAAAATTTGAATCCACGTGACAACTCTTAAACGGAAACATCCCCCGGTTCTGTATTGTAAAATCCGGCCAGATGCCGAACTAGTGGTTAGGGTTGGATGGTTAATCCGGTCAGACCAGCCCTCGAGTCAACTAGTTTTTTACTAGGAGGTAAAGTGGCAAACATTGTTTAGGGCAGAACCAAATAAAATTCATTAATCAAACTTGAAGATGGTCCAATTTGTTTTCTGGTTTAGACCGGATAATTGATCCAACCAATCCGGTTCAACTTGGTAAACCAACGTGATTTTTTTGCTTGTTAAACACTATTCAAGGTCTTCAGTAGTTCAGTTCCTCTGGTCAAAAGAAGGGTGGTCCATGGATCGAATATGGTCATGATCGCTATAGCCCATCTAGTGATCAATCGGACGGCGAAGAATCCAGATCTACAACATCCTTCCCCGAGATATTCAATTTCTCGGTAGACAAAAGACGAGAAAAGGGCCAAAACAAGCGGCTCGTCGGAAGAGCGGGACTGCGGCCAGCGGGAGCTTCCTGGGGGTGTGTTTGGAGTCACGAGGGCATTTACGACGCGAGACCAGAAATAAATGCCCCCGCTTTTTTTCTCTTTTAATTAATTAAAGAAAAAGAAAAGAATTAACTACGAAATCTCTCCCTGGGGAAAAAATATAGATCGTACGGTATGGCTTTTGGCTTAGCTGGAATTAGCGGAGGACAGCTGGCATGTACGACGGCGGATACGCAGCTACCGTCGCCGTTCGTCTGTCCAAAACTGTAGCCGCGCTGTCTCCTCCTAAAACAGAAACACAAAATTTAAAAAAATAAATAAATCTCAAAAAGCTAAAGGAAATAGCTTTTAGGCTACTACCCCTACTTCCACCTCTTTGTCATTTTATGTCCTTACCTTTCTAAAAATGACAAATAGATACTCGCGAACTTTATTGGATACTAGTACACTCTCTTTTGACCATTATAACATGTGACGCACTGTACATAGAGGCTGATTTACTAAACTATCCTTCTATATCTTTCAAAACTGTAAAACTACCCCACTACCAACTTCTTATTATATATATCTAATAAAGAGTGGCCATAAATAGATAGCCAAGTCTTCTTCTTTAAGAAGAGAAAGAAAGGGTTTGATCATCACAAGTTGGGTTGCCAAAGAAAGAACTTCAATTATAGTGGACTTGGATCCGGGATTTAGGCCCATTAAAGATTTAACAAATGTTCATCTTAATTTGATACAAGTTGCATCTTTATTTTACATGTTGATTACATATTTATAATTGTAGGTATTGTCTTTTTCATTGTGAATGTTCAAGTCGTCTCATTTCACTTTCAATTATTTTTTAAAAGGAGGTGTGATCTTGTCATCCACTGTAAAAAAGCGAAGACACCCCAGGAGCCAATTTTTTTCCCAAGATTCTATCCACATAGCTTCCGCTATGATCTAAAGCCACACATCTCAAACATGTTTTATACTATTTACTTTTGAAATAATGTTTTTGTTTGAGATGTAGTTGACCCCATATAATTGAGACAAGGCTTGGGTGGTGATTCTTGTTTGGGATGTGCATTGTAAATCATATTGAAAGCTTGAATGAGGAGCAATTTCAGGCTCACTTTAAGGCCACTTAGGGTATCATAATTTGATCTAAACAAGCTTGACCTCATAGGCTTAATTTGTTTAAACTAATTAGAGAATCATTAAACTTTCCTCCCCTTGTTTGCCAACCCTATTAAGTGGGATAGGCCTCTCTACTAATTATCTTCTTAATTAATCCTATTCCATTCCATCCCAACTTAACATAATCCATAATCATCCAAAATGTGCTTCAAGTTTATCTTCAAACCCCACAATATCTACTTTCAAATAGTCAAAAGAGAAGAAAAGGAGATTCTATACTATGTAATAATGTAATAATTGATGATGTATATGTATGACATACATAAATGCATTATGGGATGCATCATATCGAACATCATCATCCTTTAAGCTCTACTTTATCTTATTCTATCCATGGATTGGGAAATTGGTGATGCTCCCATTGAAGAGGTCACATTCAGATAGTCAACAAACAACTATTCTTCTCGTCAAGGGTATTTTCCAAAGTCAATGGCAAAATCGTAATATCCAGAAATGTCGGTGGCAATTTAGTAAAGTCGCTCGTTATTAGACACAAGTCAATTTCCATGACCGCGCAATTCTTTTTACTAAATGAAAGAGACAGAGAATCGGTAACAAATCCGGAATTTCCAAATAAGATGCGGGGCAAATCAGTCATTGCGTTTCAAAGCTAGTAAACATCACTTCGCTTTCCAACACTACTTAAAAGGAAACAAAGAGCTCTCTCCCTTCCTCTCTCTCCTCTTCTTCGCCATCTGTTTATCTCTGCAACAGCAATTCTCTTGGGCATCTAGTCGAACAGTACGTCCTCACAGATTTCCGGCGAAGGTTCTCCGGGTTTGCCGCCGGAAAAAGCAATCCGTTGATATCATTTGAAGTGAAGGAGATATAAGAGGGGGAGTGGAGTGAAGGGTGGTTTTGTTGGCTGTATTGTTTCGATGGCTCGGCTGGTTTGAAGCAAGGGGAGAGCGAGAGGTGGAGATGGGGAAAGCGGGTTTTGGTTTGGCTGTGAGTTGTGCGGTAGTGTCGTGTACGATCGCTGCTATATTGGTTGGTAGACGAGTGAAGAGTCGGCGGAAGTGGAACCGAGTGGTCGGTGTATTGAGGGAATTAGAGGAGGGATGTTCGACGTCGATAGGAAGATTGAGGCAGGTCGTTGATGCTATGGCTGTTGAGATGCACGCTGGGTTGGCATCCGAAGGCGGGAGCAAGCTTAAGATGCTCCTTACTTTCGTCGACAATCTTCCCAACGGGTAGTAAAACTTTCTCTGCTTTTCCTTTCCTGGGTTTGCCTTGCTTTGAGGATTTATGGGTTTTATTATGAACATGCCGACGATTGATTGAATGGTCTATGCCTCCGTCCCTCTCTCTGTTCGGTAGTTTCTGAAGTTTTCATTTTTTTTGGGTTCTTCTTCCCTTTATTTTATTTTATTGATGTTTCCTTGAGAGGAGGCGGTTTGTCTCTTTTGTTATTTCTGTTGTGGTTTTATCTTCTTTCGGTCTTGCGGCCCTTTCTATTGATGTTGATACCAGTCTTCTTTTTTTGTAGGATTCATGGTGTTATCATCTATTTTGTTTATTTATTTATTTTATTTTTCTTGAGTTGTCTTGACTTCGACATTGGAATGAATCGTTTTATGGTTTTATTTATTTTTTATGTCGTTGGAATTCTTTTCTAGTTTTCCTGTTTAAGAGTTATTTGAACAGTAATTTGAATTGTGTTCTTTGCCATTTCCTTATTGCTGTAATGTAAAGTAAACTATTTTACAAATTGGTACGGTGTTGCCTGGAAATAGCAATTTCGGATTTGGTTTAGGTTTGCTTGTTCATTGCTTCTCTATTTTTTGTTCTTAACATTACTTCACTGTTTCATTTCTTTATAGTGCAATTGCTTCTTGGAAAACCGCTTCCCATTATTCTTTTTCTCCCCTTGAAACGAGAAAGAATTTGGTTTTCTTCTTTCATTGCATTTTCATTTGCTCAAGTTCGTAAGAGATATTCTATGTTTTAGACCGCCCAAATGCAGTAAAATGTGAAAGGAAAGATGGGTTTGTAAGCCTCTATATCTATGTATTTTTGGATTGATTTCTTGCCTACATTTTAGTTGAAAATCTTGGGTATAGCTGAACCATTTAAACCACTTTCCCCTTTCGATTGTTTGGTAATGTAGCAATTCAGGATTATTATACTTTTGTATTTTTGCCTTGATTGATTGGTTCTTTTCTCCAGGAACGAGAAAGGAACTTACTATGCACTTGATCTTGGAGGAACCAATTTTAGAGTCTTGCGGGTTCAGCTAGGGGGTAAAAATTCATTGATATTAGGGCATGAAGTGGAACGGCAACCCATTCCCGAGCATTTGATGACAAGTACAAGCGAGGTAGCAACCCTCTTCCTCCATCCATCCATACACACACAGGAGGACAAAAAATCAGGCCTGACCTTTTGTTTCATTGGAATTGAAATCTTACCATGTTATTCCATGACATTGTGTATTCTGGAGCAATATAAATTCATGCGTATCTTGGATGCAGGATCTTTTTGATTTTATTGCCTCAACATTAGAAAAGTTTGTTGAAAAAGAAGGTAATGGCTATATTGTTCCGCTAGACAGAAGGAGGGAGCTTGGTTTTACATTTTCCTTTCCTGTTAAACAAACATCTGTCTCATCGGGCATTCTTATCAAGTGGACAAAAGGATTTTCCATTGAAGACATGGTAAGTGGGATGGTCCTCTAGAGAACAAATTCCTGGTTTACATCAAATAGTTTTTTTATCCTCTTTTCTTTTTAGACTGAAGTTTTTTTTTTTTTTTTTTACAAAATGCATTGAAAGCATCTCATACATTTCTATAGATATTGAATACACTGATTATTTTATTTATGCTCAATAGAATCATGAGAAGATCTTGACCAATACAAACACGTAACATTCAGTATCATTATGGGACTTCCAATCTTCTTTGTATGGTAAAATGTACCATTTTCTAACTATTAGTAGTAAGAATGCCATGGTATGTTTCTCCGATACATAATTTCAAGATTTATGTTGATTGTTAATGGGATATCATATCATATATCCTAGCTTTTAAGATTATAGTGACAAGAAGCAAATTATGTAGATTGATTAGGGCAAAATGATGGTCAAGGAAATTAACAAAAAATGCCTAGTTAAGAGAGATTACATATGGGACTAAGAAGAGAGGTTGCATGATGAACCAAGTTGTTTAATGGCATCAAAAAGACCACTGCTCGAGATTAGGTATGGTTGAACCAGTTGTAGAAGTAGAACATAGAAGAAAGATGTATATAGTTTGGACTTTGATGTCATATACTGATCAAAAGGAAAAAAAACTTTTATCTCATAAAATATCCCATAAATTCTTGGTTAGCTTTGATAATGCAAGTAGTGTGAAGATAGAGGAACTCAATTACCTTTTTCATCTCCTTGGTGAGGTTTAAATCTTTTTTTTTATCAGCAATAAGAAAAAGGAATTCATTCTTTAAAGATTAAATATTTTAAAGTTGTTGTGAATGCAATGGTAAGACCATGAGAGCATAGTCATCACTATTTGACCCCACCACACCCTATTTAACCCCTTAGTTTGCTACACCATTAGCCAAACATTTGGTTGTTCTTTGTAGCCAATTAACTTGTATCTGCATGTCTTTTGAAAGCCACTTAACCGCTGAATTCATTTATGAGATTTCACACCACATTCTTTTCCTTCATTAACCAACTGTCTACCACGTAAAAGTTACTTTCAATCATCAACCTCTCAACTCCTATTTCTTTGGTGTTGTGCACCTCAAAACGCTACTGCCATAATCTTTTACCCTTACCAGTGATTTAAGAGGCACGCCTCAGGCGCGCTTAGGCGCACAGGCAAGGCGCATTTTAGGGTGGGCACCTTGCCCAGGTCCTAGGCGCAACCCTTTCATAAGGTGTGTGCCTTTTGAAACTTTGACGCTTTTTTGCTTTTTCATTTTTGTCTCTAGCAACTGGGCCGAGGGCTTTGCCCCCGGACCCCCGTGCCACGCCCCTCGAGGCAAGCTTGAACAAGTTCACTCTAGGTCTTAAATTCTTAGTTCTCACACAAAAAATAATGATTTTATGGTTCTAATTGCTTTTTAAGAAGACATTCTATTAGTATGAATGAATGAACAACATTACTAATGTGGACTTGTTTGGGCTTGCCTCGAGGGTTGTGGTACAAAGGCCTCTCGTAGAAACAGGAATGTAACATGTTTTACATCACATTAGCTACTTGAAGTAACGAAATAGAGAAAAAAAAAGAAATTGTGGGTTTTATATGCTTGAAAATGTTTTATATATTTGATTTTATTTTTAAGTTCTCATTTGGATATGCTTTACATGTTATATTTATGTATTGTAATATTAGATAATAGGTTCTTTAGAACATTTATTTTAAATTTAAAGTTTATCTTTTATTAATATTATGTTTAATAATTTTTTGCATTTTTTTTTTGAATTTTTAGCCTTCTTTTATTTTTGCGCCTTGCTTAAAAAGGCGCACGCCTCACCTTGCGCCTTGCAATTTTAAAACACTGACCCTTACTGGGTCACCTTCTCCTTCATTGTTGTCCCTTAATACTCCCCATTTCCACAAGGCCTAGGATTCCCATGCTACTTACATCAAAATTCAATTCTAGCTACTCATTATCAGGAGGTGTCCAATCCTTTTTTACTTTGTTTTTTTATATGAGGACCTTGCTACTGCACCCAATTTCTGATAATATCATCCGTTGTGAAATTTGAAAAGAGTTCCCTTGCCTTTACCCAATGTATTACTTTTGGAGTGATGGTATCAACTAATATCTCCCTATTTCTATCCCTTCATTTTGGACACCTCATCATATGCATGTCAAACAACCTGTCCAAGCTAACAGGAGAGTTGCACTTGCAAACTAAAAGAGTAAAGAACCATTCCCAAATACAACAAATGAATGGACAGGAGGTTAAGAGGTGATAGGCAGCCATTCAATCTACACATGATACACTAGCTGGGGGACAACTATCAGTAAGCTCTTTTCCTTTGTAAAATATTTTTTTTATCAGTTTTTCCTTTGTGGAAGATTACATGAATTAATGCTTCCATGGAAGACTTCCCAACAAAAAGCACTGATTTTTGGAGGAATAAGAACACACCACACTTCATTCACAGGAAAGGAAAAAGAAGGATTGGCCACCAAGGAATTGAAGAAAACTTGCAAGAGAAGCTACCAACAGGGTTAGGAGCCCATAAATGGCAATACTGAATAGGGAAATCCAGAACCACCTCCTCTAACAAATTCAAAAGGTTAGACACAAGGGAGATTTCAGGTTCTCTAAGGTTCCTCCTAAACCCCAAATTCCAAAGCACTTTGGAGGATGAGGAAGGTGAAATGAATTCAGGAAGACATTTCTCTGAGGTTGGACAAAGCATAAAGAGATGGGAACAAATCCTTTAAAGGAGATTCCTGAATCCAAAGATCTTCCCAAAATTTTCTTATTATTGGAGGACAAGTCATACCTGAATGATTGAGAAACGAAGGAAGAGGTCTATTGAACAAAAAAAAAAACAAAGGAAGAAGTCTGCATCTAAGACATTTCTCTGAGGTTGGACAAAGCATTAAACGACGGGAACAAATCCTCTAAAGGAGATTCCTGAATCCAAAGATCTTCCCAAAATTTTCTTATTATTGGAGGACAAGTCATACCTGAATGATTGAGAAACAAAGGAAGAGGTCTATTGATCAAGAAAAAAAAAACAAAGGAAGAAGTCTGCATCTTCCCTCACCAATGTTGCATGGATACGGACAAAGGAGTTGGAATCTGATGTGTGTTCAAGTTTTTAACTTGGAAAGATGAGAAAATATGGATTAGTGGTCATGTCTATGGAAAAGTACATACTATTAAAATAGTTATACTGTCTTTTTGAATTCTAACATTATATACCTGCACAAATTGTTTCCTTTACTATTAGGTAATGTCTCAGACACGCTCAAACTCATACAGTAGTTTCCCATTTATGTAAAATAAGCTAAGAGATAAAAAAGGAAATGTTACATAGAAGTGTCTTCAAGAATCTGTAGTGTGTCTGAGACCAATTTTGTCATCCATTTAGGAGAGTCTGCAATATTGTCCTTCACACTCCAGTCTAGGCACTCGTATCTCTCCAAATCCTGCCTATATCCCTTCCACCAATCTTTCTTCAGTGCTAATGTCTAACCCTGCTAACTGGATTTTCCTAGAAGAATGTCTTTCATTATCTTGTTTTCCCTTGGGATCCAATTTCTTCGTGTGAATCAGATTTTGGGAAGATTAACATGTGCTATACTCCAGAAGAAATTCCAATACAGATACACAACCCCAAGATTCTCTTAGGTTTGTAACGATGCCAAGTCAAGCAATAACCTCCTAGTGTATTGCTTACTGAGACAAAGTTTATGACATTTCATGGGTCTTGTGGAGCTTGAGTGGTTTTTCTTTGGTTATAATTATTGATATGCTTAGATATTATAAATCCTTGGACCTTGGAGAGAGGGACAACTACATTGGAAAGCTATTGTTCACATTGTTATTTTGTTACATGGGTTTGTGAGAGGGAAGAAACAATCATATTTTTAAGTGAGAGATCATTATCATTGCACTCTTATTTATAGAAGTCCATGAAAGAGTTTGAAGGGTTGACTTGAAAGTGAATGAGCTTTCTTTTGTAAGGCTGTTGACTTGTTGAATTGAGACTTAATTGTGCAATGGGATTATAGAGTGGTTATAGGGTCAATGGCATCATTGGCTGCTAGTTGTGATGTTTTAAAAATGAGAAGAACAACTGAGAACAAGTGATTTTCCTAGGGACTATAGCATAAGGAGAAGATTGACCTGCTCTTAGAAGACAAATGGTATTGGAAGTGGAATCCAGATGGGGAATTTTCTGTCAAATCCCTGGCCTCTAAGCTTTGCTGATTGGGTCTCACTGATTTTCCAACTACTCAGATTTGGAACCCTATAAGCCCATAAAAATCCAACTTTTTGATTTGGACGATGGCCCTTGGCAAATGTCTTTCCAGATCTAATATTTTTTATTTTTTGATGAATGATAATAAATTTATTAATTCAGAAGCAGATTTAGAGTGAGTTCATACAACATCCCAAGGAGAGGCACGAGCTGCAGCCCCTCCTTGAATCTTACAAGTAAACTAGGAAAGAAAAGCAAGAATCACAACTGAGCCCAAAACAATTCTTCCCTATTTACCCGTTGCTTGGCTAACAGATCCGACAAAGTATTTGTGATCTCTCCACCCACTATACACTGACCAACATATTCCTTGTCAACCAACTAAATTTCTTCACTTCATTCTTGTAACGCCACATAGCCTCTTCAGGATTTTTCAACCAACCCACCACCAATTTGGAATCCTCCTCGATTGTTAGGTGTTGTACCCCCTTCTGGTTTGCAAATTGCACCTCTTGTACAACAGCTAATAGTTCTGCCTTGATGGAGTCCCCAATTCCTAAGGGACCTAAGTAGAGCAACAAAATCTCTCCCTTCTCATTTCTCAAAGCACTTCCCATTCCCGATAATCCTGGATTACCCATGCTACTTCCATCAAAGTTCAAAGTGAGCCTTCGGATGGAGGAGACTAGCTTGTAATTGATTTGTCCTTTAGGGATGAACACCTCGCTACTGCTGACCAATTTCTTCAAAGGTCATTAAAGGAGAATTGATGAAAGATTTCCAAGGTCTTTAGCCAAGGTATTGCCCTATTCAACACACAGTTTTTCAATTCCTGACTGCTCCTTTCCTTTTCTTGAAAAATTCTAGCATTCCTTTCTTCCCAAAGAGTCCAAATCAAGGCAGCACTATCATTCCTTTCTTTCCAGATCTAATCTTGTGATGCAGGGCATTCAAATCTTGGATTTATCTCGTGGTTTTTGTGGGTGCCTTCTTGAATCAACAGACCATCTGGGTATTCATTGTCCATTTTCCTCTCAGGTGTGGGACAGTGATTTAAAAGGTGCGCCTTAGGCGCACATGCAAGGCACATTTTGGGGTATGCGCCTTGCCTAGGTCCTAGGTGCATCCCTTTCAAAAGGTGTGCACTTGGTGTGCCTTGCGCCTCAGCCCAGGTGTGTGCCTTCTTAAAATTTTGCACTTTTTGCTTTGTTTTTGAGTCTAACGGTTGGGACCTAACATAGACTTGTTCGGGCTTGCCTTGAGGGCCATGGTACAAAGGCGTCATAGAATTAAGAATGCATTATGTTTTACACACATTAACTACTTGAAGTAATGTAATTAAGGAAAAAAAGAGATTGTGGGTTTTACATGCTTGAAAATGCTTTATATGTTTGCTTTTATTTTTAGATTTTCATTTGAATACACTTTACATGTTATGTTTATGTATTTTAATTTTAGATAATAGGTTTTTTAAATCATTTTTTTTTTAAATTTAAGTTTATATTTTTTATTAACATTATGTTTAATATTTTTTGATTTTTTTTCCTTTTATTAAAAAAATTGGCATTTTTTTGAAAATTTTGACCTTTTTTTATATTTTTTAGCCTTTTTTTTGTAATTTTGCGCCTTTCTTAAAAAAGGCACGTGCCTTGCGCCTCTGGCGCAAATTGGCCCTTGCGCTTTTTTTGTGCCTTGCACTTTTAAAACACTGGTGTGGGAACACTTTCTCAAATCCATGAATATTAGTTGTTCTATGCCAAGATTGGTAAAGGAGCTCCTTTGCTATTGGAATTTCAAAGGCCAAAGCAAGAAAGGGAAAATGGTGTGGAGGACTATTCCTACTGCTGTCTTGTGGTCCATTTGGGTTGAGAGGAATAGTAGGATTTTCTGTAATAAAGCTAAGAGTCCAGAAGATTTAATTCAGAAAGCAGTGGGCAAGTTAATCTATTGGGTGTTAGTTACTGAAGAGTTTAGAAGTTTGAATTTGCCTGTCTTATTTCGTTCTAACTCTTGGTGGAGGTTTTAATTGTTGGGTTTGTCAGATTGCCTTTCTGGGTCTGATTACAACTTGTATGTGTTGTTTTGAATAAATTTACATTACCTTTTTCCAAAAAAAAATAGCATAATAAGAGACTACTTTTTGAATGTGAGGTGCCACTTTTGAAAAAAATCAAAAGAATAACATAGTATACAAGATCTTTTTTTATTCATAACATGGTATAAACGATTTTGCAAATCTAAATTAAAGGAATAAATGTTTCTTGAAGAAGTCTATTAGTGTATTGGTCAGTGATTTAAAAGGTGCGCTTAAGTGCACAGGCAAGGCGCATTTTAGGGTATGTGCCTCGCCTAGGTCCTAGGCACACCCCTTTCAAAAGGCACACGCTTGGTGTGCCTAGGCGTGCGCCTGATGTGCCTTGCATCTCAGCCAGGCGTGCACCTTTTTAAAATTTTGCGCTTTTTTATTTTTTTGAGCCTAACGGCTGGGTCGGGGGCTCCACCCCTAGACCCCCGACCATGCCCCTTTAGGCAAGCCCAAACAAGTCCATGTTAGGTCGAGCAGACTTTGATTTAGGACTCAAACAAAATTCCTAATTGACATAGGATGTAGGACTCAAACAAAAAATGAAGTTCCTTAATAGTTCATTTCCACAGCGGGAGGGAAAATGGAGGGGATGGAGTTCGTGCAGGCAGGTCAGTGGAGGAGATCCTTGAAGATAGAAGCAAAAAATCTCTTGTTTGAAGAGATGAGAATCAAGGGGAAGGTAAGCCTGAAGGTAAGGGAAACGAAAAAGGGTACAATATTGCTGGAAGGATTAGAAGTGATCGAGTGGCTAAGAAAGTTCATAGCTGGAGCCTGTTCAAAAGGTAAGCAGATAAACTG
>NW_010729351.1:12709-64395 GCF_000365185.1 Nelumbo nucifera | reverse complement strand
TGTTAGCTAAGCGAGGGGTAAATAGGAAAGAATTATTTTGGGCTCAGTTGTGATTCTTGTTTTTCTTTCCTAGTTTACTTGTAAGTTTCAAGAAGGGGCTGCAGCTCGCACCTCTCACTGGGATGATGTATGAACTCACTCTAATTTGCTTCTGAATCAATAAACTTACTATTATTCATCAAAAAAAAAACAAGTCCATGTTAGGGTCTTAAATTCTTAGTTATTACATAAAAAATAATGATTTTATAACTTTTAATTGCCTTTTAAGAAGATATTTTATTGGAATGAATGAATGAACAACACTAGCAAATAGGGGGTTCTTGGAGCGTGGTACAAAGGCAACTCATAGAATCAAGAATGCAATATGTTTTACTTCACATTTGCTACTTGAAGTAATGCAATTGGGGAAAAAAAGAGATTGTGGGTTTTACATGCTTGAAAATGCTTTATATGTTTGCTTTTGTTTTTAAATTTTCATTTGAATACACTTTACATGTTATGTTTATTTATTTTAATTTTAGATAATAGGTTTTTTACAACATTTATTTTAAAATGTAAGTTTATATTTTTTATTAACATTATGTTTAATATTTTTTGCATTTTTTAAAATTTATTAGCATTTTTTGAATTTTCTGATTTTTTTTATTGTTTAGCATTTTTTTGTAATTTTCACCTTGCTTCAAAAAGGCGCACACCTCGCCTTGTGCTTTTAAAACATTGGTATTGGTTAGAGCATTGTCTTGTTTTTTTGATAACTAAAGAATAAATCATATTAAAGAGTATCAAGCATGAAGTTAGTAAAATGTTCTCTAATGGGGATGAGATGCAGCCTCAAAAACCACAACATTACAATGTAGCCCAGAAAAGTCTATCCCTATGCACCCCTTGCTTAGCTAGGCAATCAGCTAGCTCATTTGCCGATCTTCTTTTCCATTGTGTCCTCATTGTCATGTTAGAAGTGATCCATTTAAACTTGTTCACCTCTTCCCTATATGATCAAATAACAGATTCCGGAGCCCATAGCCAGCTAATAACCAACTTGTGGAATCCCCCTTAATACGTAGTTTGTCAACATTCATCTCCTTGGCCAATTGTATCCCTTGCAAAACCACTTGAAACTCAGCTCTGATTGATTCTCCCACACCTAGAGTTCCTGAGAACAGAGCAACAATGCTGCCACTTGAATCTCGGAAAATCCCTCCTACTCCTGAAGGCCCTAGGTTCCCCAAACAACTACCATCAAAGTTGAGTTTAATGAAACCATGTTCTGGAGGAGCCCACTGTATCATAGACTTAACCCTTGTTACTGAACTCCTTGCTATTGCACCCCAATTCCTCCACAGATCATCAAAGCAAACCGTAGAGAAAAATTGTAATTAGGTTTCAAGGTTAGTTTATCAAAACATAGAATGTTAGGAACACATCAAATGAGGCAAACTTGGGTTTTAGTGCACACCCTACAAAATGAACCTTGCTTGTAGAGCATTTTTAAAACATTGACTAGTCAAGTTCATCAAATCAGAGAAACCAATTCCCTGGGCTTAGGACCTGTTTGCTTCTCAAAAATTGGGATGAGAAAGGGTATGATGGGAAAGAGAAAATTTTTCTTGATTGGGTGTCATGCATTTGGTTCATTTTCCAAATATGCGGGAAAATAAACTTTTAGTTGTTTGTTTACTTTCCATGAAGAAAAATATGTATATCATAAAATATATAAAGAAAAATACTATTCATGTTCAAAGAACACCTAAGTTGCTAGAATCATATGAATGCGTTATTGGAAAATACCATACCGTTGACATGCAAAGCAAGGTTGGAAAACATGAAATAGTTATCAATATCCATGAAAGAAAATGCATAAGAGCTTTCTTTGACAAGTTCATAGGCATTGCTTGAAAATGTGAAGAATCACACCATACATGGCATAAGCTTGGTCAGTTAACAGCCAATGTCACCGGAATCCATGGCAATCAAGGTAATTGTACATATCAATCACTAGCGTTGGCCGAATTGCAAGAATGTGGAGGTTATGGATCTCACCTTTGTTTGGCCTGGAACAACCAAAATCGATGATGGAGATCCGCCGATTGGAGGAGTTGTCAATGGTCTAGCCCGGGAAGAGGGAGAGCTCTAATAGAATTCGATAAATTGTCTCACAAGTGTTGCTTGATTTTCTTTTACCATTGCGGCCCCACATCCTTGGTTTTCAGATTTGAAACCCCCTCTTTCTCCGCTATCATCGCAAAACAAGCGCGGAAAAGGGGGAATATTCAGGAATATTTCTGTTTTCTCATCCCATTCTTGGGAACCAAATGGACTCTTGGCAGCTTGTTTGGTTGGGCCCTAGATGCTGATGTGGGATTCTGAGGAATAACCTCTCTTGAATGGAGAATTCCAAGTCACAGTTCATCCAAAGGGCTGATACATTATAGATTTCTGTTTCATGTTTTGAGTCAGATCGCCTGCTGTTGTATTTGTTCATTCCCTTGCATAATTAAGAGAAGGGTGTTTACTTTGTTTATAATAAAGTTCTTTGAACATGGTTGCTTGTGAAAAAAAATAAATGAATTTTCCTTTCTTTGTTTTTTTTTTTGAAACTTTTTTTGTCTGTTTGCCTTTGGAAAATGTTTACTAGTTTGGATCCCCCACTTTCTGTTTCAAATCAAATTGAATTTGGTTTCTTTTGTGGAACTTCCATGTAAGAGTTGTAAGAATTAATGATGTGAACTTGGGCCAAGGAAAATCTATTTATGAATATGTATGAGTTGGTGACTTTCATGTATATTTGCACATGCATATATACATGATTATGCATCACATGTTTTTATACATACATGTATAGTTCGTGTTGACAATGCACTTTGTGTTAAAAGGGCCAATATAGTCTTTTCCCCTTTAATGTTGCAAAGTGCACAAGCTTTACCACCTTGATTTCTCTTTGTATATTTGTGATCTCTTTCCTGACATTCACTTTTGCTTAACCAGGTAGGAAAAGATGTGGCTGAGTGTCTACAGCAAGCAATATCTAGGAGAGGACTTGATATGCGGGTAGTAGCATTGGTAAGACTGTCTTATTGATTGATAAATAAAGACATTATCATTTTTGTCACACTTGTATTTCCTCGTCCGAGTCATGTACATGACCAAAATCTATGCAGTTTTTAATCATATGGGGTACCCAAATAGTTGTTTACAATTTATTTATTTATTTTATTTTTTTTTATTTTTATGGATGTCTAGTAGTTGTCTACTTCATTACATCATTCTCATGGATGGTTCATGAGAATTATTGGAAGTGTGTTAGGAGGCAAAAAGGTCATTCATCTATTGTGACAGACATTTGAATTATTCGTCATCTCTTGAGTTGGGACTGGTTTGCATGATTGAAAAATTTTTGGGAGAATGACGGTTCAGCCCAGGGTCAGAATTTTTAGGCCCAAAGTACAGTTGGGGTAGGTGCCGGCTCGGAATGTATGCCAATTCACGGGTGGGCATTGGTGTATAGAGTGTGGGTTTTTGACATCTTGAATGTTTGTAGATTTGCAGTGGAATTCAGAAATCTGCATTGGGCCTGTCTGTACTTTTCCAAAAATCTTTTATGTTATGTGTTTTTTGTTCCTTGTGATCTCCTTGTGGTAGTGGTTTGAACAACAATCAGTTCTCACATGTCAATATGGCCGAAATTATTTGGTTACATCATTTCAGAATTTTAGATATTACTACTCTCTTGGCATGGGATTATAAAAAAATATTATTAAGCTATTTTTTGTGAGATGGGATGTTGGCAAGAGTGAACTCATTGATAAATGTTATTGTTATTGCATTTCACCACAAACAGGGGGTATATATCAGGAGGCTTATGCCTCTTTGTGTTTAGGAGGCTTACGCCTCTTGCGTTCTAAACTACGCTCTACGCCTCTAGGTAGTGGAATGCCTAATGTCATGCCTCCGTGTTTTAAAACATTGGTACATATAAATGTCACTCAAATTGGGATCCCACTTGAATTGCTTGTTCCAGTGGGCTCCTAGGAGTGCAAATAGCTTGACTGATTCCTTAGCAAAAGCAGGTGTTTTGAGGCAAGATCTTGTATGGGGTTCTCCAGGGCCAGGGATTGATATGTAAATTTTATCCTTGTTTTTAGTTGTATTGTGGGTCAGCTTAGTAGAAATCATTGATTGCAGATTTAGACGAATTCCTTGTGAAGAGAAAGAAGAAGAAGGTGAAGAGTTTCAGCAGTAGAGAAGAAAAGAGGAGAAGAAAAGAGTAGGATGTCAACCGGAATTGAAATTAGTTTTGGCCGCCAACCCCTCATTGTATTATATACTCAAAAGAACAAGAGATTACAAGAATGCCCTTAGTAGGGTGGCTACTTAAGTAGTTGAACAGTCATAACTTAAAAAACATAAACTAATGGGCTTAAAGCCCAACAACTTCTTGGCTTGACAACTTAAAAACTAAGATAAATAACTGGGCCCAATAACTATAAATCGGCCCAACTCTACACTCCCCCTCAAGTTGGGAGTAGATGTCACACATTCCCAACTTGTGTAGATCATGCTCCAACTTGTTCTTTGCAACACCCTTTGTGAGAACATCAGCAAGCTGCTGATCAGAAGCAATGTATGGGAGGCAAACTTCCCTAGAAGTCACCCTTTTTCTAATGAAGTGTCTATCTACTTCATTGTGCTTTGTTTGGTTATGTTGAACTGGGTTATGGGCAAAGTTAATTGTTGCCTGATTATCATAGTACAACATCATAGGTTCTTCTACCTTTACACCAATCTCTCCTAACATAGAACGGATCCAGAGGAGTTCTGAAACTCCATGTGCCATGGCCCTGTATTCAACTTCTGCACTTGATCTTGCCACTAGTGTCTGTTTCTTACTTTTCCATGAGACAAAGTTACCCCCAACAAGGGCGCATACTTCTGACGTAGATCTCCTGTCATCTAGGCATCCTGCCCAATCAGCATCTGTATAGGCCTCTAGTTTCAAYTGTCCATGATCAGCAAACAATATGCCTTTGCCTGGGTGTTCCTTCAGATAATCAAGAATCTTGTCAACAACCTCCCAATGCTGGACTTGTGGAGCATGCATGTATTGACTTACCACACTCAATGCATAGGAAATGTCTGGTCTTGTCATACACAAGTATAGCAACCGCCCCACAAGTCTGATATCTCCCAATGTCCTTTACCAGCTCGCCTTCTGAAGCATTAATTTTGTGATTCTGATCAATAGGAGTATTGATTGCCTTTGTTCCAAGTTTCCCTGTTTCTTGTAGAAGATCCAAAACATACTTCATCTGAGAAATAAAAATTCCATGTTTTGATCATGCAACTTCAATGCCTAAGAAGTATCTCAGTTCTCCAAGATCCTTAATTTCAAATTCTCTATGTAGATTTTTTTTTTTAGACTATCAATCTCACTTAGGTCATTCCCTTTGACTACAATATCATCCACATAAACAATTAGGACTGACACCAAGGATCCCCTCTGCTTAACAAACAAGGTATGGTCAGATTGAGTCTGAGTGTAGCCAAAAGCAACCAAGGCCTTCCTTAACCTGTCAAACCATTCTCTGGGAGACTGCTTTAAATCATAAAGTGACTTCTTAAGTCTACATACCTTCCCCTTTTCAACATACTATAAAAACCAGTAGGAAGATCCATATACACTTCCTCTTGCAGATCTCCATTTAGAAAAGTATTCTTCACAATAAGTTGAAACAAGGGCCAAGAGTATGTGGCAACAAGAGAAAGATGTATCCTAACAGAAGTCATCTTTGCAACTGGTGCAAAGGTCTCTAAGTAATCAATGCCATAGGTTTGTGTGTACTCTTTTGCAACAAGTCTGGCCTTATACCTTTCTATACTTCCATCTGCCTTATATTTGACTATGTAAACCCATTTGCATCCAACAGTCTCCTTGCCTTTTGGTAGATCTACAATCTCCCATGTCTGATTCTTGATTAAAGCTTCCATCTCTTCTTGCATAGCTGTCTTTCACTCAGGTTTGGAGTGGGCCTCATTGACACCCTTGGGTATAGACATAGAGTCAAGAGAGGAAAGGAAAGCACGGTAGGAAGGAGAAAGTCCATTGTAGGAAAGATACTGTGAAATACAATGAGCAATACACTTTCTCTTCCCTTTTCTGAGAGCAATAGGAAGGTCCAGGTTATCTGTAATTGGATTAGTAGAATCAATGAGAACTGAAACAGTAGAGGGATTAGGAAGAATACTTGAATCTTTGTCAGCTGAATCTGGAGTCTCCAAGGAACCGACATGAAGTAATGTGAGTTTTGCTGTAGTGGAATCAACCTCCCTGTGAAGTTTGTCATGAGTAACACTGAGAAGGAGGATCCAAGGGAGGTGGAAAGGTATAGGTGACATAGGAGGATCAGACACAGGGGCGGACACAGGAACTGGAACTAGAAGAGGGATAGATTGTTCACTCACTTCCCCAAAACACTCCCCCTGAGAAGGATTCTTCGAGAAGAAGTGGACTCAAAAAAGGTGACATCCATAGTAACATACATACTTCCAGAGACTAAATCATAGTAGTGGTACCCTTTCTGATTTTTTGCATATCCAAGGAAGACACACTTCTTTGCCTTCGGATCAAGCTTTAAGCGGTGAGGACCAAGAATATGTGCCAAGCAAACACACCCAAACACCCTAAGAGGAACATGGAACATCTCCTCCTCAGGAAAAAAGGAGATTGAATGGGGTGCTGAAACCAAGTATACGAGAGGGCACCCTGTTAATCAAAAAGATTGTTGTGAGAACTGCATCACCCCAAAACCGAACTGGAACTGTAGATGTGATCATCATGCTTCTTGCAATCTCAATAATGTGTTTGTTCTTCTCTGCAACACCATTCTGTTATGTACTGTAGGAACAACTGCTCTGATGGACAACACCATATTCTAATAGATATGAAGCAAGGTGTTTTTCAAAATATTCCTTGGCATTGTCTGATCTGAACGCCTTTATTCGTATCTCAAATTGTGTTAGCACCATCTGATGAAATTGCCTTACCAAGGATGGTACATCATCTTGGGATCTCATTAAGTAAATCCAAGAATATCGAGAGAAATCATCCATAAATAAAAGAAAATATCGATAACCACCCATAGAAGGAACATGATAAGGTCCCCACACGTCAGAATGAATAACATCAAAAGGAGATGAACATTTGCCTTCTTGTTTTTAAGTCTATCTGGCACAAGATGGAGATGAAGCTTCCAGCAAGTATCTCTTGTGTGTTTAGGCTCTTACAGTAGTCATAGATCAAATCCTTTTTGTCTTCCTTCTTGATTTCACTGCCACCCTGGTCCCCACCTTATTTAAGTCTCATAGTGCTAACCATGGCTGATTGATCAAAACCAGAAATTTTCGTCATCACATTTCTCCTGCTCTCTCCCCCTAACACGAAGGCATATGCCTGGGAGAGAGTAACACTGTCCATGGAAAGAATATGCTGTCTTGCAATATCATAGGAGTTTCTCTAGGAGCTTTTGATAGGAAGTTGCATCCTATACTTGGGATTAAGGCCAACAGGAAATTCAAACACCCTATACTTCTCTAGGAGCTTCTGATAGGCAGTTTCATCCTTATGGTTTCCCAAACAACTGTCTCTAAATGGTCAATCTCCTGCCACAAGGTTTTAAGTGATGAAAAGTAAACAACAATAGGTCTATCTCCCTGCCTTGTAGCAATAATCTGATTTCTCAAAGTCCTAGCAACATTCTCCCTTTGTGAATAGGTTTCTGTAACCCCATCTCATATTTCCTTGGCTGTATTTGTCCACAAAAAATTTTTACTTATGTGGGGTAGCATGGAAATACATAGCCAAGTCATCACCATATAGTTTTCCTATACCCATCGGGAGCTATTAGTTTCGGGTTTCACTTCTTCACCAGTGATATACTCTAACTTCCCACGAGCACCAATGGCCATCTTTGCAGATTGTGACCATTCTTAAGTAATTCGAACCATCCAACTTAACTGTAGTAATAATCCCAGCCCCAAAAAGGTCTCCAACACCTCCTCTCACTGATTCCATTTCACTCCCAGGCTTGTTTTCAACTCCGTTACCCTCCATACTTCTCAAAAAGGGGATAAAAAGTTATTGTAATATGCAAGAATATTAAATAAATCACTTTTGGTACCAATGACACTCTTCTGGTGCCCTAGATGGTTCTCCCACAAAAGATTCCTTTTTCACGGGACGGGAGAGGAGAGAGAAGAGGTAGCCGCTCTCTCCAAAAACCTCTAAAACAGGCAGGACTTGAATTGCCCCATACAAAAAACTCCAAGGAACCCTAAAAAATTAGGGCGCCACTTCCTAGGTCAAATTTTTTTTGATAGATAATGATAATGAAAATTTTATTAAATAAAGAACTAAGTATTCATCATACAATTCCCCACAAAGAGGCACGAAATGCAGCCTCCAAACTACATCATAAAGCTTACAATTGAGCCCAAAAGAGCTGATTCCTATGTACTCCTTGTTTAGCTAGAAGGTCTGCCAACCCATTTGCCGATCTTCTTTCCCATTGAATTGTGATTGAAATATTTGAAGTCAACCACTTAAATCTTTTCAAAGCCCCCCTGTATGACCAAGCTGCTGTTTTTGGTTCCGTTAGCCATCCAATAACCAATTTGGAATCACCTTCAATCATTAAATTCTCCACTGCTAACTTTCTTGCATATTCTACTCCTTCTAACATAGCTCGGAGTTCTGCATTTACAGAGTCTCCCCACCCTATAGGATCAAAAAATAGAGCTACAATTTGACCCTCATCATTTCTGAAGACTCCCCATATTCCAGATGGCTCCGAGTTGCCCAAACTACTGCCATCAAAATTTAGTTTAATGACGCCTGCATCAGGAGGCTTCCAATCCACCACCGGCTTGCTTCTGATTGTAGAACTTTTAGCTAGTTGTTCTCAATTTCTCCTTATGTCATCGAAAGTGTAAGTGGAAAACAGATCCAAGGATTTTACCCAACTTATGGCTCTACATAAGATACTTTCTAACACACATGTTTGATCCCTCTCCTTGTCATTAAAGATTCTAGCATTTCGTTCCTCCCACACAGTCCACACCAAAGCAGCTCTAACACACCTCTACAAAACTCTCTCTTCTCGTTGGTTCAAAAAGATTGCAAATCTGCACCGGTTCTATCCACCTGCACCCAAAATGTTCATAAAGCTTTTCCCAAAGGCCTACAACAAAAGGGCAAGTGATTAGTATATGGTAGCAACTTTCCTCGTTAGCTTTGCAGTGCACCAGTTAGGAGAGATTCAAAGACTAGGTTTTCTCTTTTTGCAAAACATCCAAAGTGTTGATTTTCCCGAGGGGGACTTCCCAACAAAGGGCTCCAACTTTAGGAGGGACAGGTTTGGACCAGACTTCCTTGTTATGAAAAGGTTGAGGCAATGGAGAGGAGCACACGTAAGCAAAGAAAGAGGCACAAGAAAAGGAACCTGAAGGTAATGGCTTCCAAATACGGGAGTCTACAAAAGGAGGGTCCAAGCAAACAAAATCAATAGTTTTGAGGAGCAAAGCAACCTGGTCAAGCTCAGAATCTCTCAAACATCTTCTAAAACCCAGATTCCGGTTTATAATAGAATAAAAAGATGATGATACAAACCTTTGAATTGGCTCGTTTTTAAAACATGAGATGGAATACAAGGAGGGAAAGAGGTCCTTGAGGGCACAATCACCAATCCAAACATCCTCCCAAAACAAAACCCTATCTCCAGTACTAACATCATACCTGATCAGGTTCAGGAAAACGGGAAGAATACTATGAATAGCCTTCCATGGGGATTTCAGCGTAGCACGCCGAGATACACTAGCATCCCATCCATCGTCTGCAACACCATGCACACTCCTTACCACTTTATGCCAAAGTCTCTCCCTTTCTAGAGGCCATCTCCATAGCCATTTACTTAATAATGCTGTATTTTTCTTCCTTAGATTGCCTAATCCCAATCCCCCTTGCTCCTTCCTCCTACACACTATTTCCCATCTAACCACATAATCCTTCCTCCCTTCCCCCGACTCCCACAAGAAATCCCTCATGACTTTCTCTATCTTCAAAATCACCTTTTGTGGCATTCTAAAGATAGATAGAAGGTAAGTTGGCAAGTTCGCAAGAGTAGTTCTAATTAAAGTGATCCGACCTCCAAGGGAAATGTAGTTTCTCTTCCAAACTGCCAGCTTCTTTGTGCATTTTTCTATGATTGAATTCCAAAATCTTCCTTCTCTTGGATTATCTCCTAGAGGCATACCTAAGTACTTCAAGGGCTATCTCACTCAATTCCTCCATCTCCAAATTTACCCCCACAACACAACTCTTTTCAAAATTGACCTTCATCTTCGACACGCATTCAAACAACTTTATTACTCCTTTTAAGTTTCTAGCCTTTGAGGGATCTCTAGTCTCACAAAAAATGATTGTCATCYGCAAATTGCAAGTGTGACACCACAATACCCTCTCTTCCTACCCTCCTTCCTCTAAACATATCCAACCCATCAGCTCTCGAAATGAGCCTACTAAATACATCGGCTACCAAGGTGAAAAGGAAAGGAGAAAGAGGATCCCCTTGTCTCAACCCTCTAGAGGCTGGAAAGAAGTCTGTAACCACTCCGTTAACTAAAACTGAAAAATGGAAAGTTTTTAAACAAGCTTCAATCCAGCCACACCATCTCTCTCCAAACCCAAAATTCCTTAGGGCTTCTAATAGAAAAGACCAATGAACCATGTCATACGCTTTCTCCAAGTCCAATTTACATACAAAACCTTTCTTCCCCCTTCTTGAAGTCCTCCACACATTCATTTGCTATCAAGATTTGATCTATGATCTGTCTACCTTGAATAAAGGCCCCTTGTGATTGGCTTATTAAAGTTGGCAGGGCTGATTTTAACCTTAACGACAATACTTTGGCCAAAGTTTTATAAATGCTAGTCACTAGACTAATGGGTCTAAGGTCTTTTGGTTGAACAACCTCTCCCTTTTTAGGGATTAAAGCCAGGAAGGTGGAGTTGATCCTTGGACTTATAAAGTGAGTCTTCGCAAACTCCTCAAATATTGCCAAGAGATCTAACTTGATGATATCCCAACAATCCTGAAAGAAAGCCATAGTGAAACCGTCAGGTCTAGAAGCTTTAGACCTATCCATTGAAAACACGACTCCCTTTATTTCTTCCAATTCAAACTCCTTTTCCAACTGATTTGCCACCTTTGAGTCCAATCTAGGCTACTCTAACCCATCCACTCTAAGCATCACATCCCCTTGTCTTTTGTAAACTGCCTTGAAATGATTCGTGAAAACATTAGCAATCTCCTCTTGACCATCCACTACTTCACCATTAATCTCTAACTTTTCCACGAAGTTTTTTCTCCTTCCATTAGTGATTGCGTTGAAAAATTTAGTATTACCATCCCCTTCTTTAATCCATTGATGCCTTGATTTTTTTCTCCAACACATCTCTTCCCTTAGCACTATCTCTTCCAATTCCTTCTTCAGATTCCATCTTAAGGTCCATTCTTTTGAGAGAGAGAGTTGTGTCCTTTTTCATCCAAAAGTTCAATCTGGGAAATAACACTTAATTTCTTCTCCACTCTCTCTAAATGCTCCCTGTTCCACTCTTTAATTTTACATTTTAGCCTTTGAATTTTCCTGTGAAATTTGACATCCCTCTCAAGGGTACCCACCACTTTTTCACTCCACCACTCTTTGACATTTTGGTTTAAGTCTGGATGTATTAACCACATATTTTCAAATCTGAAAGGTTTAGGCCTACTCAGGAAATTCCTAGTTCCAATGCTTATCGGCCAATGGTCTGAAGTGACTCTTGGCAAGGCCCTAGCTGATAGACCTAACCAATGCTCTGCCCAATCTGAACTAAAGATGAACCTATCCAGCTTAGAGCATCTTGGGTTAGATTGTAGGTTGGACCAAGTGAAGACATCTTGTTGGAGGGGGATTTCTAACAAACCACACTCATTAATTGTGATCGCTTGATTGGGGTTATTGGTCTCATTTGTAAACCTAATCACGTTAAAATCCCCACCTAAACACCACAGACTCTCCCACAATCCCCTTATATCATAGAGCTCTTCCCACATTTCGCCTCTCTCTCCATATCTATTCGGGCCATGGACATTTGTCATCACCCAGGTAAACTCTTCTCCCACACCCTTAAATTTCAAAGAAACCGTAAACCGACCTATTAGCTCTTCTATTAGCTCCACTATCTCTTTCCTCCACAAAGTCACTAAACCTCCCGAAACCCCGTAGGACGGAGAAAAAGACCACCCTACTCCTCTAGAACACCACACACTCTTCTTACCTATTTCCTATCCCAAACTACCACTTTTGTTTCTTGAAGCAAGACTATATCTGGGTTTTCCTTTCTAATCAAATCCTTTATTACCCTCCTTTTCCTAGCACTACCCAACCCTCTTACATTCTGGCTCAGTATCTTCATAGGATTACTTAAATTTCCACCCTAGACACCACCATCCCTTACTTGGTTCCTTTCCTTCTTTCCCACCTTGTATTGAACTCTAAGTCTGCTGCGACATCTGATTTTAATCTTTCTACCTCCGAAAGCTTCCTCTTTCTTAGATGATCTTTTTCCTTCTTCCCCTTCTTTTTGGAATATGCTATGACACTCGCTACTTCTTTCAGTTTCAGGCCCATCTCTTCAGCCACTTGATTCATCAGTGGCTTCCCCATTCCCTCACCCTCATTCCTTTCCTTCCCTTTTCTCTAGCTAGCCTCCTGTAGATTCAAGTCTTCTTTAATGTATCCAACTTGCATCCCTCCTAGTCAACTCCTCAAAGAAATCATAGACTAAATCCTAGATTTTATCACCTTGTGCCTCCATTAAACCCTTCTTCCTTACCTCTAATCGGAACCTGCTAGATTGTGGCAGACAATGGAAGGGTCTGGATGAAATCTGTTGCACTCATAGAAGGCTCATTACTATTCTTAAAATCAAAGACTAACATACCTGGAGAGGATGGTTTTGTTGAAGGACTCCCAAAGAAAGTTTTTGTCTTGGGACTAAACCTACAAGAACCGGTTTTCGGAGGTTCGGTGTTAGATTGAAGTTGAATGGGCGGCTGAACTTGAGAAATCGATGCCTCCTTACTGGTTACACCCCTACTTTGCTCAGAAGAACAGTTAGAAACCAAAACTTTAATGCCCTGCACCTGTTCAGACCTCGAGATGGCTTCCGGATCCCTCGGGCAATGCCCAATACCCAGGCTGGTTGGCATCTCTTCTTCCCTACCCACCTCCAAGGCGGCTTCAGAGGTGATCATAATAGTCTCACCGTCATCTTTTTTGCCTTCGTCTTCCTCTAAGGCGGCTTCAGAGGCTTCAGAGGTGATCATAATACTCTTATGTCAAAACTTTCATCCCCTCGAAACCTAAGGGATTTCTCTGGCCGAACACTCCCAATACTTGAATTTTTTTTTTGTCAAACTCAGAATCTTCCTCACTGAGTTCCAGAAAATCGTCCTCCTTTGCTACCCCCTCTGTTAAACCGGCTCCCTTGTTTCTTGGATTACGTCTTTCCGGCGAGCCTAGCTCYGGCGCTGACACARGTCTCCAYTGCAAYGAGCTGAAACTCCCAGGACCTCCCCTCCCTGCGTCCCTTCGAATTGGAAAAGATGATGGACCACAGTTAGAGTCCATCATCTGTCCCTTTAGTTGGCCCACGTGACCACTTAAGTGGTCACATGACTTAATTTTAAGTGGGCTGGCTGGGCCAAACCCAAACACTCCTTTAAGGACCTGTTGACAATCAGCCTTTTAAATGACTTGGCCCACCCCAATTGCCCTCTTCTGGGCTGTAGTAATCCCTTGTGCCCACGTGGGCCCACCCCACCTGCCCTCTTTAGGCCCATTCCCTCTCTACTTGTGCCCGCGTGTCCCTCTACTCTTACCACCTTACCCCCTTGCTTTTTTAAAGAATGTTTCGGTCCTTTCTCTCCACCTTGACTAGAACCACTCTTATTTGGTGAAACCTGTCGAATAGCCTTCTCTCTACTCCCTCTTTCTGTCAGAACCTGAGCACAAGACCTTTAGCTCATCGCCTTTTCCTCTTCTCCTAATGGCTCTTTCCCCTTGGTTGTTGGTAACTTTCCTTTTAAGTTATCCTTTCCTAAGAATCCCATTTTAGTATAATTGTCAGCTAAATTTGAATACACCAATCCCTCACTTCCACATAGCCATTCTTCTTCAACCTTCTCATCCTCCTTCCTTCTCCCCTCACTCCACAAGGCAACTTTAATGACTGTAACCAGCCAGGCTACATAGAACACTCCATCAACCATCAGCTTTACTGAATGAGGGATATCTTCCAGATGCACATTACTCAAGCAAATTGCAGCTGAATGGAGGTCTTCCACAAAGGAACCTTCTAGTCTTGCCTTACATAGAGCAACTATAGAATCAAACACCTCTGAAGTCCAAAGATGAAATGGTAGACCCAATATCCGAACTATTACTTTGTCCCTTGCATGCAGATCCTTAGAGTTTGAATGAGGGGTCCATTTTGTGATAGATACAGAAACTGAGTGCAATTTACAACACAAAGCATATAGTTGTAACTCCTCTCCAACTACCTCAAGCAAGGCCTTATAAGACTCAAAGGGGGTTAAGATGATAGTATAGTTCAAACTTAACTTCTTTATTAACTCTTCTGCAACTATCCTCCAGTTTTTTGGAGGTACTGTAGAAGTTACTATAAACTTTTTCTCCCACTCATTCTTGAGCTCATTGCATACTATTCTGCAATCTTTTGCTGCTTTACCTAGAATTTGTACACTTGCAACCTCTTTCTGGAACTCTTGTTTCCTAGCTCCACCAACTCCATTCACTACCTGTAACTGTTCTTCCTCTCAGAGCTGCTACCTTCTCCAAATCCCTCTCGGGCAAAGAAGTCCTTCAAAATAGTTGACACTTCTTTCCATCCAATCCCCAACTTTTCTTCAGGGAAACAAACCATTTGTTTTTTTCCTTCCCCAAAAAACTCCAACAAAGCCACAAACCTTCCTAGAGTTCTTCCTCCTCTCTGCTACAAATCTCTTACCATTAACCTCATTTGATTCTTTACACTTTAACTTTCCACTCATCTGAACTGCTTTCTCCAAGAATGTCCGAAACCAAACTACAGCTTCTTTCCCAACCAGTAATACCATAGCCTTGTTTAGTTCTCTGATTTTCAGAGCTTTCTTCCCTTTCACCCTAAAGCTTTCAAAAAGAAACTGCTTAGCCTCAACCTTCAAGGTCCTTCTCCAGCTTGTTGCCATGATAAAATCTCCTTGCTCCTTCAATCCTCCCCTAGCCATCTCTCCCCTTCATTTCATCCATCAAATGAAGATTGAAGGCTGAAATTGGAGAGCTGATCTCCCTGGCTTAATTTAAATTATTGAATCTCCAAGGACATCTGCCAATACCTCTATTAATTAATGGCATGCTTCCACAACAAGGAAAAACAGTGTTAGGTGCTTAGCACCTGAAGTAGCACAATTACTTCCTAGGTCAAAATTGAAGAGTCCAATAGAAACATGACTCTCCCCCTTTCTCTAGTTTTTCCTGATTTTGATGGGAAATCCTAGACAAACTATAGGGAAAAACAGATCCATAACAAATCCAAAAACTAGGCTTACCTGAGATCTTCRATCAGGCTCTTAAATCACCATGCAGTCGATCAATCTAGGGTTGCATGAGAAAATAGCTCAAGGAACCTTTAGCCTGCTTTGATACCAAGTACAAATCACTGATTGCAGATTTAGATGAATTCCTTGTGAAGAGAAAGAAGAAGAAGGTGAAGAGTTGAAGGGATGGGAGATCTATCATATGGATGGCCGAACCCTACATAAAGGTTGGGCGAAATTTCAAAAATTTCTTTCTCTCCCATCCGGGAATCGTATTCCCTAATTTAGAAAACTGCATTTTCAAGGTTTGTTCTTAAATCAAAACCTGACCAGATCTGAAACCAAAAAGGAAGAGAGGGATATACTTGATACGAAATAACAATAACTCCCAACGTAAGTGTTCACGCCCAAAGAGAAAACCAAAACCCGCCTCCATTGAAGATGACACAGTGTATGGTGAGGTAGGATCAGTAGGATGGTTCTTTAGCAAGAACCTGATATTTTCAATAGGAATCGAACAAGGGCTGGTGAGCACGACTTCATATTGTTTCTTCTAGCAAGAAACAATATTAAGAACCTTTATTGATCAGCTCCACAGGTGGAAATTGAACTGGGTAGGGGCCCCAAGAATTGGGGAGAATTCTGCAGGTTATTGGGTGTGTTAAAATTGAGGAATTCACCCCTATTTATAGCCTTCTTTGGATCAGCCTTCTAATCCAATTAGGAGAGAGTTTCTTGATCCAAATCTGATATTTGGATCTGGACTCTTAAATGGACAAGACATATCTTATCCTTCAATTAATCCTGATCAGGTTATAAATTAGATTTCGCCCCCTTTTAATTAACTGGCTTAAGCTAGTTCAAAATGGGCTTTAGGCCCATTAGTCACATAATTCACTTACCTTTTAATATGCTGGCTAGCTTGGCTCTCTTTGTATGGCATGGGACCCTAACATCAATCTACACATTAGCCACATGGGTTTAGCCTAGCCTCTGTTACAAGGCCTGGCCGAATTCACTATATGGGACAGTGAACCCCTGAGTCTATCACCGTGAGCTCTTAATGGGCCCAACATTTACACTAAATGGTCCTTGGGTCCAACCACCTTATGAAAACCCAAGGATTGTGGGCAGATGCAAGATTAGCCCATCAGGTATTACCCTCAATGGTCTTACACTTGACCTCTCAGCCCTTAATGATCAAACACTGCCTGATAAGAGAGGACCTCTCCCTCGATTGCAAGGTACAGTACTGCACTCTCTACTTACATGGATCCTGGGATTTAAAACCTTGTTGCAAACAATTTGTGAAACCATAATACATAAGTATAACCCTATATAAATATATTTTTTAAAACAAATTTTCAAACACATTTGAAATCCACTACTGGTAGTTTAGGTTTCCATTAGAGAGAGTGCATTCCCCGATCATTCACTTTGTCCAACAAAGGGGTTGATCCTGTCACTATGATCACCCACTCAGGTGAATTCTCGGACTGTTCCAGCATACCCCAATCATTCCATTATTGCCCTCGAACTGTCCCAGCATATCAAAGACATCCCAATCCGACACCTAGTGTAGTACCATAATCAAGTTTAGGGGTCAGGAGTAACATTCCAGTTTTGCCCATTTATCTCCAAGGTCCAGGGCAATACTGGAATTTGGTCCGGTTCAGGGTTTTAAGAAAACCCACACTGCATGTACCTCAGGTCTCACCCTGGTAGCTGAGGCAAGCCACCCCAACCAACTTGGTGGCACACCAGTGTTAGCCTTGGTAGGATAAATCTCCCCAGATCTATCCAATGGCTGTGAAAATTTTAAACTAATACGAGTCTCATAAGTGTCCAGTTTAACGGTATTACACAAAAACACACCATAATAACATGAATCAATTATGCACTTTATTCATTTACAATAAATGACAATGAGTATATCAATCTGATTGGAGCTAAGGGCATACATTGTCTGACAAGAGTTTCAGCAGTATAGAAGAAAAGAGTAGGATGTCAACCAGAATTGAAATTAGTTTTGGCCGCCAACCCCTCATTGTATTATATACTTTAAAGAATAAGAGATTACAAGAATGCCCTTAGTAGGACGGCTACTTAAGTGGCTGAGCAGTCACAACTTAAAAAACATAAACTAATGGGCCTAAAGTCCAACAACTTCCTGACTTAACAAATTAAAACTAAGAGATAAATAACTGAGCCCAATAACTAGAAATCGGCCCAACTCAACAAGCTTTATGATGTTTTTGTATTGTTCATGTTGTCATTCTTGTGACGATACGTTCTGCAATCTTTTTCTTGAATGAAATTAGTTAGGAGTTGGGAGGCTTTCAATTTAGGGTAGGAATTGACCAAAAACTACTCCTTATTGCTTTTAAGATAAACCTATTTGTAATCTACCTTTTACCATTTTGTTGGTTGTAGTATAACTATACGAGTTTGATTGAGACTCATAGTTTTCAAGGCAATAATGTGTTGTTTTCAGGTTTACCTTTGCCTCATCTTAGCATTTTTTTTTTAAATTTTTTTTGAAGGGCTACACAACGGTTGTATACTTCATCCCCCTAACCCATAACCCCCAAACCAGGTGCAGGTGGGATTTGATCCCAAGTCTCCGCTACGACCAGCAGGAGACCTTGCCAACCCGCTGGTTGGTACCTTGTGCCTCATCTTAGTATTTTTGTATCGCTGGTTTACAAATTTTAGGTCTACTGCATCTTAACCACGTTGTGTTGTATGGATAAGGTTAAAAGTGTGTATAAGGCAGCATAATAAATTAATTTTCTATTTAGAGAACCACAATGTTGATTTGAGTAAATCACAACAGAAATACCTTTTTTCCTCTATCTCAAATCGGTGTCTTTCCTTTTCTCTCTAATCACTCCTCAATCCCCCTTTTTTGTTTTCTCTGTGATTGACACACACACATTCTCTCTCTATTATTTTTCCTGTGTTTGATAATTGTAAAGTTTTATCAAAAAGAATGGCATTTGCAAATATGATAACATCCCATAGCATTGGCTGGAAAACTCCACCTAACCCTCTTTAACCATGACATGTAACAATCTGTCTGCTAAACCATCTTCTGATCTTTGAACCAACTAGACTATTGCCTCTAGCTCTTATACCAGAAATCTACTTTCTCTCGTAGTATGTCGTATTGCTTTTATAGTTTTCAAGGTGCCAAGGCAAGGGCGCAAGGCTAGGCAACTGGTGGTGCCTTGTCTTCTAGTTGCCTAGGTGATGGAGTTTTTTAATAAAAATCATAAATCCTAGGGTAATTTAGTAGGTTTCATAGCAAAAAACAACCATCTTTCACTAGTGATTGTCTGTTATCTTCATTAAAAATTTTATAAACTTCATTTGAACCATAGAAAACCTACAGATTCATGAAAAAGTTATGAATAAAAGAAATAATACTAAAGCCCTTCCTATACTAAAAGTAAAACCCTTCGAACTTTAACTGGATTTGAATTAGGGTTTTCTCACGTGCAAGAGCCTTCATATCCTGTTTATACACATGAAATAATACTAAAACCCTTCCTATACGCTATTGTTGTAGTATGTATTCACCCCTTGTTTAGCTAGAGTATCCACCATCCCATTAGCTGATCTCCTCACCCAATGCATGCTCAAATTCATACTTCTAGAGAGCTAGGTGTGAGTGGCAGTGCCTTGGTTGCCACTTGACTCATGAGGTGTGCACATAGAGTCAGGTACGCCTACCAGAAATAGAGTTAAGAGAGTCAGGTGCGATTGGGTTTCCCCTACCTCACCTCTCTTCCCAGGCAACCAAGGTGCTTGCCTATGATAACAGTAGCACTCAATGCTTTCAGAACGCTGGTTTATCCTGTATTTTGTCACATTTCACTATTTGTTCTTGCATAAAAACTCTCTTTGCGTCCTTTGAATGGGATGAGTTGGAACTCTGATGCAATTGGATTTCACCAAACAATAAACTAATTGAAGAAAAAGAACTTATTATTGAACAATAGAACAATATGGAAGAGTAGATAAATAAACAACTCTATAGTAGCTGAATATAGGGAAAAGTAGAAGAAAACTCGACACTCGATTGAATAAAACAGAAATTGGTATGGCAATGATATGGTGAATGGTAAAAGGGTATATCTTAGAAAAGGAGGTAAGCCAAAACTGTCGATCTCGAAGGCTTCAAATGAAGTGGAGACTCCCGACTCTTTTAGTTCAAATTTGGAGATCACCCAAGTGGAGAAACAACCCTCGCAGGTTGAAGATGGGAACATGATTCTTTCAGCAATCTCCCAAGATAAGGATCTGAGAAAGTTTGGCTTGGAAGGGAGTTTGTAGTGCTCAATTGAAAATAAGAGCATTGAATCCTCTTCAAATGTGGAGATGGAGGAGAAGAAAAAAGAGGAAGCTTAACTTTGAAGAGCTTAGTTGATAGAGAAGTGGAAATCGGAAAGTCTCTAGGCTTATACTTCTTGGGAGGGGAAATTCTTGTTAGGAAAGCATTTGAAAGGAAGAGGAAAGAAGAAAATGCGGGGAGAATTGCAGATACTCTTGAAGGAGAAAATTGGGATGAGGAAGGAAGCTGCGAAGATTTTTGGATGCTATCTTAACACCTGTTGTGGATGTAATCCTTTTTTGTCTTTAATAAAGTTTTTCTTGGAAAAAAATGATATGGTGAATGGGTGTTTTGATAAGACCTGTTGACAATTGCCACTCTTTTATAGGTCAATAAGAAACAACAAATAGCCACTTCCTACTTGTGCTTGGACTCTTATCCTTGTATTCAGACTAATAAAAATAGAAAGGTTGTATCAATTTGGGGTGTACAATCTATCGATTAGAGGTGTACAATCAGTTGGTTTGGTTCAGTTAGAACTGATGACCTAACTGACTATTCGGTTTGACCATCTCTCCCAATCAAACTGAATTAGAGTTCAGAACCGAACCAATCCTAACCGAATTCAGTTCGGTTTTAATAATTAATGAACAATTAATTATTAGACTTTAGTATAGGTTTTAATAATTAATCTAGGTCTTAATGTACAATTAATTCAACTACATTCATTTAATGAACAAGTTAATGACTAATTATTTAAAACAACTACACCCATTATTCACAAACAATTAATGAATAATTAATAATTAATCTAGGTTTTAATGCCTTAGTTGTTTAGAGTCTTTAGATAATTAATTAACTATTATTAATTAAAAGCTAGAATAGACCTAAAGCTGTAAAGCACTATGGGGAATTGCAAATTGGCCATTGTAAAAGATAATGATTATTAATTAATAAGTATAAAGTTTTAAATAGAATATTATATATTTAATAGAGTTAATTAGATACAACCACTAGTTTGGTTTTTTAGTTCTGTTTGGTTGAAAATCTCAACCAAGCCAAAATTTAAACCGATTTTTTAAAGAAGCAAAAATTGAACCGAACAACATCCGAATTAACCGAACCGAACTAGCTTATTCAGTTTGGTTCAGTTCGGTTTTCGGTTTACCATCCGAATTTGAACACCCCTACTATCAATATTACTAGTTAAGTTCCCAATCTAACTCCAAAACAACTATTATAACATTTTACTAGTTCTACTAAAACTAAATGTAAAGAAATAAAAAAATTACTAAAAATGGTCAGTTTTCAACTTATCATTCTAATGTAACTAGTATTTATGGAAATTACCATCCCAAAGGTTACTACTAAATAGTAATTTATTTTTTACTATGAATAGTAAATTTCAAGATTGAAAACTTTATTCATAAGCCACCGACAATTGGTCAATTTTGGAAGGGATTGAGAAAAAAAATCTGTTTACATTTCAAAACAACGTTTCTACTTTGGGATTTTCGTTATTTGTATTTGATGTGTAATGGGTAGCTTTTCCTCATTTGTAACATTCAGACCAATGTTTAAAAACGCGGAGTCGTGACACGAGGCGTTCCACTCCGTAGAGGCGTAAGCCTCCTTAAGAGGAGGGGGATGAGGAGGAAGGAGGAAGAAAATTCTCATTTTTCTTTATATATTAAGAAAAATGAAGATGCATAGCACTAGTTGTAAGGGGGGCTTTGCCCCCCCAGCCAAGGGGTCCGGGGGCTTAGCCCCCGGCCGACTTTCTTTCCCCTCATCTTCCCTTCCCTTTTCTTTTCTTTCTTTTTCTCTTTTTTTTTTTTTCTTCTCTTTCTTTTTCTTCCCCTTCCCTTTCTTTTCCTTAACTTTCCTTTCCTTTTTTTTTGTTTTTTTACATGAGGTGTGCATGAGGCGTACATCTCTAGCACGCCTCATGAAAAAGCGTATAAGGTGTATGCCTCAGAGGTATTATTGCCTCTGGCATACGCCTCAGGGCGTTTTGGGGGCGCCTCCAGGCGTATGCCTCCCACGCCTTTTAAAACACTGATTCAAGACCATATGCATAGGCATGAATATATTTGTCATACAAATATGCATGTAGTTGTATTTGTATTTGTCATGGTTAGAGATACTAGTAGTGTAGCTAGGTCATGTGAGCATAATCTTCTGGTCTATGTAAGCAGGTGAATGATACTGTGGGAACATTAGCTCTTGGACATTATCATGATGAGGACACTGTTGCTGCAGTGATTATTGGAACAGGCACAAATGCATGCTATGTGGAGCGAACAGATGCAATTATCAAGTCCCAAGGCCTTCTAACAAAATCTGGAGGCATGGTATCTTTTCTATGTAGCTGAATATTTTAGTTGCTGAGTTTAAGGACAAATGCACCTGCTCTATTTATATGTCCACTACTAAGTCATATCCTATTAATCAGGTTGTAAACATGGAATGGGGAAATTTCTGGTCAACTCATCTGCCAAGAACTTCATATGATACTGATCTAGATGCTGATAGTCCTAATCCTAATGATCAGGCAAGAGCCAACTGTTGTTACAGCACAAACATTTGTTCAAATCTGCCTTCCTCATTGATGATTTAATTTATAATATGCCCTTGTAATGTTCAGGGATTTGAGAAGATGATTTCAGGAATGTATCTTGGTGATATTGTAAGAAGGGTAATGCTTAGGATGGCAGAGGAGTCTGATATTTTTGGGGATGCCACATGTAGGCTTTCAGAGCCCTTTATCTTGAGGTATGTGTCATGTTTTCGTTCTCTAATTGATATTTTCATGTATTGCTTTTGGTCATTTATGTGAGTCCTATGCCTAGTTGTTTCTTATCCCCCTCCCTTTACCGACATAGATGAACAGTTTTTTTCCTGGTTTTCAGTTTTTCTAGTGCAAGGTAAATTGTTATTATGGCTTGTTTCTTTGCCTTATTAGGGATGGTTAAACTATTTTTGGCTTGTTATACTTGTGTAGAATCGCTTCTCTAAGGATCTCTGATAGGATTCTCTTTTGGATCCTTCTACTAGTTGTATCATCATCATCATCAATGCCTTGTCCCAATTATATGGGGTTGGCTACATGAATCCTGTTTTCTCAATCCGTTTTAGTTCACAGAAAGATAAATCAGGACCCATATCATGAGAATTTTTGCAGAAATTTTAGTGCTGGCTGCCAACCTGACACACTCTCCTCCCTTTATCTGGTGGAGTTCTATAACTGTATCTTTCCTGCAAATTTCACAATATTCTTGGAACATCATTGTGGTGTGGTTCAACTCCTACGTGGCTTTTGCATATTTTTTTGATATGCTCCAAATGTAATTCTTTGCTAATCATGCAATTATCTTTGGCGTCTACTTAATGATATGACGACAATTAATGATGGAGTTTATATACAATCTTCAATGACTGAAAATTCATACACCAGAGTTGTCCATATTTATGCAAGTAGTTGTCTTTGCAACTTGGTCCAATTATTTTTGCTGAAATTCTTGAATAAATATGCAACAAATTTAAATGTTTTCCTCTAAACAAATCTAGGACGCCTCTTATGGCTGCCATACATGAGGATGAATCTCCTGACTTGAGAGAAGTATCAAGAATCCTGCAAGAAACTCTCGAGGTACATAGCTTCCCCTCGTGTATCATTTAACTGTATCAAAGTTGTCAAGTCCTCTGATTCTCTTTTTGTCATGGTGTTCCTTTTCAGTTAACCAATGTCCCTCTGAAGGTAAGAAAGGTGATTGTCAGAGTATGTGACATCGTGACACGGAGGGCTGCCCGATTGGCAGCAGCTGGTATTGTAGGAATCTTGAAGAAGATTGGTAGGGATGGGAGTGGTGGCGTAATGAGTGTAAGAACCAAGACTGGAGAACCATCAAGCCGAATGAGAAGAACGGTTGTAGCGATAGAGGGTGGCCTATATGCCAGTTATTCCATGTTCAGGGAGTACTTGAGCGAAGCTGTGGCCGAGATATTAGGGGAAGAGGTTGCTCCATATGTTGTCCTCAAAATTTTAGAAGATGGGTCAGGAATTGGAGCTGCTCTGCTTGCTGCTTCTCATTCATCTTCTAGTGTGGGTTCTGTAACGTTGCTATAAATATATATTGCCCTTGTAAAATGTAGAATCCATTTTTCATATTAATTGAATATATATAAAAGCTTTGATGTGCAATTCCTATAGGTTTCCATGTCTATCAAACTTCAGGTTTTCATTTATTTCAGGATTGTTTCAAATCCTTCTTGGGTTTTATGCCAGGTCCAAGAACAATCAGGAGGATTTGACATTGGACCACTCACTTTGAATTCAACCTGCCAGCCACCACCCAGACGTCTCTCCTGTATATCTGCTTAATTTGCTGTGATTCTCTATCGTGCGTAACAGTATAAGCCCAAGATGTTTATGGGTAACATCGGGTACACTTTAGAAATGCATAGATACGACTAAGAAACATTACAAATTTTATAAATATATTAAAAACACTAAATTTAAAATTAAATAGTCATAAATAATGTATAAATATAAAGGAAATGTACATTTTAATGGTATATATGATAAAATTTATTACAATTAATATAGCATGATGCATAAATATCACATAATTTTATTGATAATGCATCAATCAAGAGTCAAGACACATAACATATGCACATATCATATTTTAATTATTATATCAATTATTTTCTATTGTACTATTTTTAATTTTTAACATTAACAAAAAAGTCAACTAAATATTAAATTCTCAGATGTAAACTAAAAGTCAATTAATAATTTATAAAAAATATAATTTCAATTTAAAATATATCAAATCTCTTAAAATTTATAAGATATAATATGCAAATTTTTAATTACTAATAAAATTATTACATTATTGATAATTTTGTTTCTATAGTTTTTTCTAAAATTAAAAATCATTTTTTGGTATAAATGTTGATTAGTAGAGTTGATAGATTTTATAATATCATACTCTCAAATATTTTCTAAATATTTTTTATTTTTGGAAATATTTAATATGTTGTTATTTAATGTAATGTAAATTAAAACGTTAATTAATTAATAATTTAATATATATTAATTTCAAGTATTAAAATAATTATTTTATTATTAATATTTTATTTGCATAAATTTCTAGAGATTAAAATCATGTAGATTTGATAGATTATTTATTCTATTGTTTTATAAAATATCAATTTTGACTATTGTTCTTTATAATTTTTAGTTAAAATTATTGTACATAAATATGTTATTTATTTGAATTACATGTACTATGTAGATGCTATATGTAATAAAAGTATTGTTATTTTAAATATTTACACAAGTGCAAAGTTGTCTTAATGGTTTACGAGTTGTCTTAAGATAAATGTGCCTGCCATCTAGGAGGACCCAAGTTTGAGCTGTGTGATTGTCTTTAATTTTTAATAAACAAATTTGTGTATCAATCTGTATCACATGGTATTGGAATGATACGCACCGATACAAGGTGATACACGCCCGTATCGACTTGATACGCTTTGATACACACGACTGATAGGATATACCTCCAATCGTAGTGTATCGTGTGCCGAATAAAGCCGATACTGATACGATACGCCTAGTATCGGGCATATCGTGTCAATACTTAAATCCTTGGGTGAGAAAACATAGACTCACAGACATGTTTATGGAAAAGTATGTTGTAACATTGGAAAGAAATCATACCTAAAAATATTTAACCAGTCAGAAACACATGCCAATTTGAATGAATACCAATGAATGACAAATGAAGAGACAAAACAGAAATGTCCTCAAGAACTAGGGTTTCAAAACAAGTAACTGACTTAAAAAATTTACACAGTATCAGGCTTGGTCCTCGGGCTAGGCCCATTGCTGAATCTAAGGCTGCCCAAGTTGCAACTCTATCAAGAATCCATGGAGTAAGCTCAACCGGGTTCGTGCCCAACAGGTAATCCATTTAGGGAAGTCCATGCAATGGGTAGTGATTAGCTACTAACACAACACTCCTAACACTGTCCCAACCAGCTAATGCAGTTTCACATTGGAATCATAGAATTCAACTATTATTTAATATCAATTTTCAGAAGAATCTTATGTCTTTCTTCATTTTATGTGCAACAAAACATAGCCATATCACTAGTTGTAAACTCCTATCGAAGCAAATGTAAAATCAAAATTTTAAAATGCCAAATTATAAAAAATATCCCCTTATTTTTTACAATATCTAAAACTTCCATTTACCTGCCAAAATGTTCTCTAAATTACATACTTCCCTTATACCACACTTTCTTTTGGTTTTATAAAAAGTAATTTTTAAATGGTAGAAACAACCCCAACCCACTTGATATAATTTCATCACTCATTTGCTTTTTAATGTGATATAAATAACCTTAACACATACTAACCATCTCTCTCTCTCCTACCCTATGTGCTACCACCATTTAAAATTTCAACACAACATGCCCGATAAAGGTGTATTGTATCGTATATATACAATGCAAGAACAATAGGAAACAAGGTGGTTCTTAATTTCCCCACTATATTGCTCCATATCGATCACATATTAAAGTATATTGGTAGTGTATTGAGGTGTATCGGTGGCATATTGGTTGATATGCACATATTTGTAATAAGAAATCGAAAGAAAGGACAAATTTTTTAAACTACCCATATAGTTTAACTAATTGACTAACTCTATTTTTATTATTTACATAAAATACCCATAACTTTTATGACAATTGACAGGAAAAAACATAATGTCCACTATTCAAAATTTCAAAATAAAACTCCACTAATGAAAATTTTGAAGACCGTAATCTATTTCCCCTTTCAGCTCTCTCACTCCCTCTTCTTTCTTCTTCCTCCTCACCACTGCTACTGCCACCACCACCGACGAAGGGGTTGAAAACTGCAACATCAAAGGCGAAACATGTTCTAGAGGTGATAGCATTCTATCACTCCCTCTATGGCAGTGGCGCCTAATCTCTCTCTCTCCATATATCTATCTCTAGCTAATGCAGCGGCAAAAACGTTGTCCGATGCTGGAATATGACAAATGAAGCTGAGGCGGGAAAAGTCTAGAAGATAGTATTTTGTTGAGTAGCTCTCTTGTTCTGGAACTTCCAGGCCACATTCATTCGGTTTCGATCCATTTATTGGCATCTGATATTCCAAGAATACAATCGATTTGAAGACCTTAAAATTAAACTTCTCTATGGCAATCAAGTGGCGTCTGATATTCCAAAAACACGACTGACCACTCTGAGTGGAAACCCCCATTGCCATTAGCTTTACAGCCTTCCTGAATAGAGAAGCTAACCCTAGAAGGCCATGGGATGTTTGAACAAATTTGAATTTAAATTGCTAAAAATTCTGAATATAGCAAGTGGTGTTCGTATCTTTACAGGAAAAACTGGTAGTGGTATAGGAATTGGTTTGCTACAGGTTAGCAAGGTGTAGACCTGCAAACGAGCTTCTATTGCTTCTGGTTTTCAGTGATTGAGAGAGAAAGTGAGTGGTTTTCCATGGACGTTAACGGAAAAGCTACTCTAAACACTGACAAAAGTGTTACAGAGAGGAACAATAATGATGGGGTTGAAGTGGTTGTCATGATCTCAAGCAAAAGAAGAAGCTTCATAAGTGAACAAAGAAGCTAAAACACGCATATCAAAAGATGCAGGAGCTTGTTACTCATATTTGAAGGACTCAGAAGCTTTAGCTCGGAAAAATTCTAGCTTGGGATCTCCGGCTTCAAATGCAGGACACTGGGAGCTGGATGGACTTAAATCCGAAACGCAACTGTCAACACTTATGAGTTATCCTTCTCCAGATATGTCAAAGGTCATTCCAAGTGCAAACAAGCCTCCCAAAATCTCAACATTAGGCCTTGTTCAGAGAAAGTTGATGCTGAGGTTTGTTTTTTCAAAACCCAAAGCTAGATATGTTGATCTGTCTGGTCATACCTCATACTACAGTGAATTTGGTTGAAGAGAACACCTTATCGAACCAAGCTTCCAAACTGCCTTACATGTCATCGCCTAAAAGGGCTTCTCCGACTAATAGTATCACTTCCACACAACTCCTAGAGAAAATTTATAGACAGCTCCCGTGACACCAAAAACGCCATTGATGGCGTCACCTGGGCGAAAGGAGATGATAATGATGATGACGACGAAGATATTTACAAAAATATTCCTGTGGAGAAAAATTCACGCAAGAAACTAAAAGTTAGGCTTGTAATTGAGTGGATTCTTTTTATATGCCTGAAAGCGGCAGCAGCAAAGGTGAAACGAGTTCCGAAGGTGGTAGCGTTCTATCACTCCCTCTACGTACGGCAGCAAAGGTGAAACGTTGTTGTTGGCTGCACCAACAACAATCACAGTTAGAGAAGGCTATATGGTGGTGGCTCCTCACAAAAGGATGCTCCTGCAATGACAACGATTAGTAATGCCATCATTGATTTCTCCATGATCCTAATTTACGCTTCTACGGCTCTTTTCCTCTCTGCATACTCTATAAATAATGGGAGAACAACACACCAGTCCAGATTTCCTACCACATGTTGCAAGCATTAGTTGAGCGCTATGGCTGCTCAACCAGTCGTGGAACCCACTGTACATCCAGTTGAAGCCCTGCTCATCTTCACCCTTCTAGGCATCTCTGTCACCGCTCGTCTTCTTCCATGACTTCAGACAAAAGGGTATTTTAGGATTTTCCAAAAAATATATAGTTACTTGAAGGCACATGTGAACAGTAGGGGAGGTTTAAGACAATTGTCAGAAACAGTAAGGGTACTTTAAGATAATATGTAAATAGTAAGGGTAGAGTTAGTCAATTAGTTAAACCATAAGGCTATTTTAAGAAATTTGCCCAAAAAAATAAAAAGAGAAATAGTGCATCTTTTCCGTGAAATAAGTTTTTTTTTTTCACCCCCAAATGAC
The DNA here is from genome assembly GCF_000365185.1 of Nelumbo nucifera. The sequence goes on along the minus strand of NW_010729351.1, from coordinate 35,403 downwards.
TTTAAAACTTAAAAAAAACCCATTCATAAAATGCCAAGGTCCGTTTGTTCGTAGTTGGAATTGGAATGTCTACTCCTATAGTTTGTTTGGTTCAGACAGGAATGAGAATGAGAATTGGAATCAGTAGGAATAGAATTTCATTCTCAAGTGAGGGGGAGGGAATGACCATTCCCTCAAATGGGGGAAAGCCATTCCACCAGGAAAGGGAATGAGATTCCAATTCTGTCCAACCAAAAAGTTGGAATCAAAATAGTCCATTCTGATTCCAATTCCGAACCCCTATTCCTGCAAACCAAACCGGGCCTTAGATCTACAAAAATGCAATAAACAAGTGTAGATTATTAAGAATTTTGAAGGCTTTTCAAGATTGAAAATATTGAGAAAACAGGTAAAATTTTCAACTTTTCTTATAATATGACATGATTTCTTTTTTTTTTTTTCGCATGAATGCTTTAGAATATTTAAATCTATGTTGATCTACATTTCTTGTATTGGATTTTTTTTGTGCTATGAGTATATATATAAGAACTTGGGAAAATATAAAATAACAAAAAATTGAAAATGTATGCCTTTTAGATCTACTCATAAAGGCTACATATGTTATAGATCTATTGATGCTCTATCATATGCATAAGGCAATTGAAGTTTCTTCTTTAATATTTATATTTATTTTTTTTTGCAATTTTTGAAATTAAACAATAAATATTAATTATTTATATTTCTTGTTATCTGCTCATAAACACTAAGTACGTTGYAGATCTATGGATGATATATCATATCCATAGAAAAAATTGAAATTTATTCTTTAATATATATTTTTTTTATTTTTATAATTTTAGGAATTAAAAAACAAATAATAATTAATTATTTATAATTTMTTTTTTAATATTTTTTTATTTTTTTGTATCATATAGGTTATTAATGAATGCCATCATTCACGAATGTATACTCTATACTATGCCTTTTTTTAATTGTGAATATCTAATGTTAGATGCTTAATCATATTTAATTTATTATTCATCATTTTAGTGTTACATGTATTCTATTATTAGGTATTGATATTTTGTAAGTATAACCCTTTTAAACATGTCTATATGTTGATATATGTTGACTACGATGTATTTCTTCATAAAGACCACTAAAATACGTTAATGCAATGTATATATACTTTATTGAGGTCTCATATTTAATGTTATTGATCTATTTTTATGATTTGTTAAAGTATTTATGATGTTTCTATGCATATCTTCAATTTTCTCCTATATGCATGTATATCTCAGTACATATCTTAAAATTTCCTTTCTGATACACTTTTCGGTTCCAACACTTTTAATCTTGTATGCTACAACTTTTACCAATTGATCTATTTCTGTTAATCAATTTATTGAAATCATACTAGTATTTCATATATTATATGTTAACAAGAAAACAATGGATCATTGATTTAATTGTCTAGTGGTATTGCCCAAATTCAAATATTACACTGAATTGTCCAATAGTTACAAATATCCATAGATTGATAATGTGAAACAATACCTAACATTTATGTTCTCATGCTCAATAGTTTATCATTTGGAGAGAATTTTGTCCATTCGTAGAATAGTCATAATTTAAGGGTATTTTTTGAGTATATTAAATTATGAAAAAATTTATGATGTCTCAAAGACATGATATAAGAGGATTTTGATTGATCAAAACCCCGTGAATTGTGATGAAAATGCACTTGATTGGTTACCACTTTTATGGTGCCAGTTGATTGGTTAGGTTTTTTTGGCATCATAGTCGAACCCACTAAATTATACATGTCTAAACAATAGACTATGTGTGAAGTGTGATCAATAGTGTAGTGGTGATTTTGCATTTTAATTGCCATTTAGTTAACAAAATCTATGATAAGGGGTTCCTTCAAGGTATTTAAAAGTGAGGGAGAATTTTAGACATTTTGAGTAATGTGGGGAGGTTTTAAGATAATTGCCCTTTTAAAACTATGGAACTTGCTACTCTCCTACCTATCCATGTAGGTTGTTACGTTATGTGAAGTACTAAACTATAACTATAGTGTGAAGGTGCCTATTAGCCTGCAGGTAAAGTCTTTAGTTGGTTCTAGTGGAGACCTGAAATTTAGTCCTGTCTTCACCCAGCTTAGAGGCTGGAGTCTACAGGTTTGAGGGTAGGGGTGATGATTCATGGCCCAGGTTAGGGTGAAATTTAGTCGGGCCTAACCCGACTACAATTTGAGATTTTGCATAGGTTACGCATGCATTTTCGGACTATGGGCTTAGCTTGGGCCAAAAAAATAAAAAATAAACTTAGGCTTGGCCTAAACTTGGACTGAGTCTACTCAAACAAACACATAGGTGCATACATAGGGTTTTTAGCATTTATCGAACTAGAAAAGTAAAAGTACTTTTTAGGGAAGCATCTACCATTACAGAACAAAAAGCTTATCTGTGCAATGAAGACATTCAATTGAAAATCCCTATCTCACACATCATCGACGATCGTGTTTCCTCTTGGTAAGATTGTTCCATTCGTAGCTTTTCAGAAGTGTGTGTTAGTAGTTTGTTCCCCTTCTCTTTGGTGTTGTGTGCAGCTCTATGGAAGCTGGGTCTAGAGGTAAGTTTCCCCTTTATTGGGCTGGGATTCCCCTTGTTGGGTTCCTCAGAATGAGGCTCCTGTTGGATGGGGTAGATCAGTTCCCTTATCTAGACTATTTAAGATTAGGGGTCTTTGTGTCTCTTTTAGTGAAAGTCATTATTTTGCCTCTTCTTCTTTTCTTAGTCTTATCACCTTCTTAGAGCTTCCGTGGGTTGTTTTGAGAATGAAAAATCTATATGATCTTCAGCAAGTTTTTGAGAAAACAATCAGAGAGGACATAAATCTAGGTGTAGATGTAATGGACGTTAGAGGTCGTCTGGCTCTAGCATGGTTTGAGGAGTGGCAATATTGTGTTATAGGGCATCTGTTCCCCAAAACCATGTTTCAATTCCAAGACATGAGACGAGCTCTCATGGCAGCTTAGAAAATGGATGAAGAATGGATAAGAATCTTTCTGCTCCAAAAGGGTTATTTTAGAGCTTTATTTAAGGAAATGAGTGATTTCGATTTTGTTCTAATGGAGTCTGTTGTTTGTCTTTGAGCAATGGGTCCTGTTAAAGGAATAGCATGCGAGACAAGTTCCTTCTTCTATCTCTTTGCATGAAGGAGATGTTTGGGTCCAAATTTATGATCTCCATTATAACTACATGGACACGGATGTTGGCAATTCCATTAGGGAAAAAATATGTGTAGTTTGGGGTTCAGCAAGAAAGAGATAGTTACATATGAACTATAGCTCAGTTTGGAAGGAGTATAAATACAAATATGTAGAGTGCAAAACTTCATATTTTGTATTATTTTATATGTATTTGCACTCTATACATTTGTATTTGTACTCCTTCCAAACTGTGCCTAAGGTGCAAATTTCTATTAATATTCTGTTAAAATGTGGAATCTTCCTTTCTCCTACTGTTTGGGCGATGCTTAGATATGAGAAACTCCCAGGAGTATGTTTGTCATAATTATGGAAGGGTAAGGCACCATTTTAGGAACTATAATGTAGGACCCCTTCCAGTGATAGAGGACCTTGATGCATTTTTTAGTTCTTGAACCATGGAACACCTAAGACCATGGCTAAAGGCAGAACAATAAGTAGGAGAAAGTAGTGATGACTCTAGAAATCTGGCAGTTAGGAACCTAGAGAAGGAAGTAAAGTAGTTGAAGAAGGAACCTCAATTTTTGGATTGGAGGTTTCCTCGCATACGTCATAGGGCTGATAAGCTAGTTAGTAAATTGGAGGTACTAAGGGAGGGCGTGACAGGTGGAGGCTCAAGGAAACGTCAGAGGACCAAAATCAGGAATTAGGATTCGGGAATTGGAGCTGAGTTAGATTAAAGAACTAGGTAATATCTTTTTAAATGATATTGTAGGGACTATGGGGACCCATTTGGCTAATTAACCTAGATAGAATTTTTTTCTCTATTATGGACTTTAGTTGTATTGACTCGGGTAATTCTCATGCTTTGGCCAAAATTTAGGAGGGACGACTGAAGGGGCAGGAGTCACAGAAGGGATGGAGACGACTTCTACTTTGCAAGTATGTTGATTTTTTATTGTAATAAAGTGGGCAGTGAGGGCTGGCCCATAACAGCCACATGGGGGCCATGAGAATATGTAGTTGGAACTGTTCGGAAAGTAGACGACCTCCAGCAGTTCGAGGTTTAGAAGACTTAGTTTCTAGGTGGAGCCCTGATCTAATTTTTCTATGTGAAACTAAGGATTTCTCGTCTCAGTCGTCTGGGATAGTGTCTCTCTTGCGTTATCCAAACTTTGTGAAAGTATCCCTTCTAAGGGGCTAGCTGGTGGCCTGCTTGTCTTTTGGAAAGCTGGATTCGATATCTCTATCCAATTTTCTTCTCAAAAATTATATCGTTTTGAAGTTACCGGTAGGCCTTGACTCCCCCTCTTGGTTGTTGGTGTGTATGTATGGGAAGCTCAACAAAAAGCTTCGCCATTCCTTTTGGCAGAGTGTCTATAACCATCCTTCTCATCTAAACATCTCCCTTAATAATAAGAGAACTCGATGAGTCTAGGTTCCTCTACGATGATGGTATGGTCTCGTTGGTTTGGGTGTAGGCCCAAGCAGAAATAGGGTGACTCCAGACTTTATTAATTTTGTAAGAGACCTAGACTTGCAGGAGATTAAGGTGCCTATGAGTGGGGTAACCTGGTCTAGATATGTCAAAGGAAAGGGAAATCAAGCTAAGAATCTTGACAGAGTCACTACAAGAAAAATCACTTTTAGCGTTCTACCGGCAGTCAGCAAAATGCCACTAAAACAAGTGTCGGTAGAAGTTCTAGCAGCAGTTTTTGCGACTACCGGAAAAGCCAAATGGCTGCCGCTGAAATTACTTTTCGCAACGGCCGCTAAAACTTGAACCGACTGCTGCTATAAATCCGATACGTTGTTTTAGCGGCAGTCACCGCAACTGCCGCTAAATCTATTTYTTTTCAAATAATTCATATTTTTTATTTATTCATGTTTTGCTTCAAATAACTTATTTTCTCTACATTCATCTATGGAGTGAAATACAAAAAATCAAAACATTGATTACAAATGAAATTTAAAAGTCTATTCTCCATTCAAAACATTTGAATCACAAATCCATACATCTTAGTTTCAAATTGATAGATTCTTTAATATAAATTTCATGTTTCCTCCATCTCTTGTCTTTTCCCTGCACATATCTCTCCACATTGTCATGTTCACATGGCTCCTTAACAACAAGGCATGGTTGCAGGGATGTCCAACTAAAAGGTTGAATCAGATTCATCCGAGTTGCACCATTCCTAGCTTCTCTAATAGCTGCTCTTGTTGCACAGTGAACAAATACTGCTAAAAGTAATGGTGGCTCCTCAAAAGCTGCAAGAGAGTCAAATAACCATTGGTTATTATCAGTCATGTTGCTCAACCTGATAAAATATGTATTTGTGCATATTCCACTAGTTTTTGTCTTTTTCTTATGAAATAACTATTACTGTATCCTAATAAGAAAACAAATATGAGCGTATGAATCTGGAAATTTATAAGAGAGGATAATGCATATCCTCTAGTGGTATGGACCCAGTGGTTGAATTTATCAATTGTTTGTGCAATTTTTACTGATTGACTTATTAAGCTGCAGTTTCACAATTGAAAAAATGGGTTAGTAATACTATGGTTTCAGTTGTCTTCCCAATAAATGGAACATAGACTGAGTTAAGTTTCTCTATACTGATATTTTTAGATCATTAATTAGCAGTTTGCATACTTTGCATTATACTTGGTTTAGATTTGCATGCATTTGTTTGTAACTATAATTAGCAGCCATATTTGATTTGCTAATTAAAACACTAATTTAGAAACTCAAATAACTCAAAAATAGAAATCCTATTACAGATTTGCTATATGTTTGTAAATCCACCATAACTCAATGTTCAAGGTACACAATCTCGGTATAGTATTCATAAGTGAACAAAATTATACATGGTTCAACCTACAAGTTTCTGGGTCATGATGAACACTGTAAAAAGTCTACTACATTCAAGATACAGAGGTAGAGCTGAGAAAAATTGGGTCAGGGAGGAGCATTATCTGTGGCCTACGGAGACTCATTTATATATAAAAAARAAGAAAGAAACATGGCCTATGGAGGAAAGAGTGTTTGAATTGGCTATTTGAACCAATAGATTGCTGCCTTTTGACAATAGGTAAGGAGTCTCGGTCACACAGCACATCAAACATGTTTGCTATGGACCTCTTGCTTGATTTGCTTCTGATTCAGGAGGATGAGCAACAAACACTTGTCCTTATGACTGCTATACATTGCAATGGAACCTCATTGAAATGTTTCCATTTATTGATAAATGTGCAACACAAACAGGTGCTTCTTTACTAGCTTAGCTTTGGAACAATTGTTTAATAACCAACACACATCAAAAAATATGGTAGATAAAATTCAATTCAATTATTTTATAAAAAATAATAATTCAAGATAAAAATACATACAATGTTGCTTGGACGGGTTCGACTATGATACGATAAAGATATGATATCAGAAAAAGCTTCCGGTCAGTTGATATCACTACAGAGATGATCAATCAGATGATACTAATCAAAATTTATGAGATACTTTGATTGGTAAAAACTTTTTCAATACCATATCTTTCTGGTATCATAGATTTTCCTTGCATGGACCCCGTTATAAATCTAAAATTGTGTTGTTTATTCTTAATTCAAGTAGAAAGTTATCTCATTTCCTTTACTGACAAATTAAATTTAAGTAGACTAATTAACTCAAATAATAAAAACCAAACACCAAAGGCTTTCAAGCCTTTAAGGTACCACATGCTTAATTGGTGTGGAACTGTGGGTCCATACTTGCTGCTTCGACTGAACTAGTATAAATGGTTTGTATGGAATTATTGATATTGCTATGGTCAAAGCCTATTAGGATTTTGATTTAAATATATCATAGCCTGTGAGAATCACAAGGTATAAGGAATACCTTAGCCTCTCCCTCTCATTTCATGAGAGTTGAGATCATCAAATGAGACCCCGGGTAATTAACCTGTATCAACTATCAAACACCTCCATTGTTGCTCATCCTCCTGAAGAGAGTAAAAAAAATCCCAGCTTCACGCCTTGGACCAATGGATTAAAAAAAGACTTGACTACAATAATTAAAATATTGAAGCCCAAGTTTCAGCTATGTCTATTGGAATGCTAGCCATTGAAGTTTCAGATTTTTTGAACTAATAAAAAAGTGCTTTAAGTTCATTACTACAGGCGAAGAAGCAGAAACAGTAGGACTTRCTGATTTCTCATGGGTTCCAAGATGAGACCATGTTATCATTTCAAGCAACTCCTCCATTGTCCCATATCATCCTTCATTAATTTAGTCATAATTATTAATGCTTGAATTGACATTACCACTAACACAATGGTCATTTCATTTTGTCTTGAGGAAACTTCTTATTCACAATAGAAACAGAAGATAGCTGGAGGTGCGATAAAATCATTTGCTATGCAAGCCATCTCAGCCTTGCGTTCATGCATATCCGATACAATATGTACTTCACCCACTGCTTGCCCCGATATTTGATACCGAATTCTTCACCAATCACCACCATTTATAGAAGTAGAACCTTTAAAATGAAAATGTGGTTGTGTGTGTTTGCATGTATGAGAGAGAATGAGAGAGAGATTATACCTCAAGTGGAACAAGGGCAGCTGGGATAACTCTAGAAAACAAAGAAGATTAATTAGAGAGGAAGACAGTAATGTGATGAGCAGTCCATACTCATGTAATACAATCTAGTACAGTACTTAATGGTTTTTATTGCTTGGCCATTAACAGTCTCTGCTCTATTCTTGTTTAGCACTGTTTGAATTCATTTCTCAGCATTAATGAAGGATGTCGCCAATATAGAATGGAACAAGAAAGAAGATTCATTACCCAAATGGTAAATACAAAGCTATGACAAGTGATGATGATGGCTTACCTTTCAGTTGAAAAGAGAACTTCTGTGAAAAAATAGTAAATAGAACTCTAAATTGCAGTTGAAATGGTCAGGTCTATAAGGTGCATTGAACAGTGGCATCTCCACTRCTACATGGACATCACAAGATATCTGCAGTCATAAGAGACATTTGAAATCAAAACCAAGAAAAGGAAAAGGGGGGGGGGGTTCAAATAAATTCTACAAATACTCAAAATGGGAAGGAACATAATATCTTGACATGGGGGAAATCAATGGCAATGCCATGATTTTTGAGGTCGATGCATTGGAGTCTAATGGAAAGTTGGATATCTGAATTTTCTATACCTATGAATATATCAGGCTAACAATGTTGGTTAATTATAAGTCAAAATATTGGAGTCTAATGGAAAGTTGGATACTCCAACTATCTCCTTAATTAAACTTACTATTTGCTCGTGCATAAGTAGTCAGTTGCTTTGTATTTTACTCCAGAACACCTAGCTATGATGACTACAACTATAATTGTTGGCTATTTCAGAGCTACAAGAAAACCACAATGAATGACAACATGCTCACAAGGATCAAATGATCATAAAGCTCATAAAGATCAAATGGAAATTCAAAGTTCAAAATTTTATCTAGATAAACAGCCCAGTTGAAGACCTTCTTCATGTGTATGTACCATACTTAGGCCCTGAGAACTTCTATAATGAGAAGCTTTTATATGTAGGATAATAATGAAAAACTTTTATATGCTCTATCCATTACTAGAGATCGCCTTTCTCTGAAAACATTTTTTTCCAGAACAATACAGGTTTAACCCATATCAAAATATATAAGAAGGTTCTACAAAATTTGCTTTGTCCAATCAGTCGTGATTTATTTAGAAAGGTAATGATCCAATCTCATCACTTGCAGTACAAGAATGAAGGATAGAAAGTTCACTTCTCTACAAGATTACCTAAAGTAGCTATACCAAGACAATCCACAACAGTCCAAACCAAGTACGATTTCTTCTCCCTTAGACGTCTACAAGTATCTATAACAAACCTACAAAAGATAGAGAAAACTAATGAGATCTGCAAAATGTTAAAAGCAAACAAGTATCTGTAATACACCACCATTTTACATATTTTAAAAGTGTTGATGCTATAGAATACACCTATAAGTGCTCATGCAGTAGTATCCAGTAAGATCATGTGCAACACCGGTAAAGAGGGTTTGTTGAATGTTAATTACCTCAAAATGTAAACTCGGGGGAATTTTCTTCCTTTGAATACATAGCATCTGTTCATAGTTATCAAGAGGATATATTTTGTAGAAAAAGCAACTAATCCAAAAATAGCATTGGCTACATCATTCTTAAGGGGCCTTTGTTTACTTCCCCTACATTTCTATCAGTGTTGTCTAATTTGGATCACACCAGATTGTTGAACCATTCAAACCAAGAACCAACAAGCAAAATGGTTTTTGAGTTGTCTAGTTCTTGGAAATGCTGACATAGTAAAATTGACCCTAATATGTGTTATAACCTCTAATATTTATTGTTTTAAGCTCATTTTGATGAAAATAGCTTTAAAAGACAATCTAGCCATTTTTATTTTTACATTCTTCATTTGAGCAATTCAATCAATCAATCAAACTAGACAATTGAACCATTCAATCATAACCTAGTGACCAAAACAGTTTAATGTCTAGTTGAGTTTGACATTTAGATTCAAGAATCCATCAGCATTAAAAAGTATAATTGGCGAACTGACATTTAGAAATGTTGACATAGTAAAAGTATAACTGATCCTATATAAACACATGCACTTAATTCAAGAATCCATCAGCATTAAAAAAAAATCCGAAATTTACAATTGATGAAAAGTGAAGAGGAAGAGGCGTGGGGAAGAAAAGTGAAAAACCTTACTCAATTTAGGGCTGTTGAATAGCGGCAGTCGCTAGGTTTTTAGCGGCAGTTTTAATTGACTACTGCTAAAAACCAATATTTCTAGTGGCAATCCTTTCTCTACCTAAAAAACAGGCGCTACAAGTAATATTTATTGTAGTGAGTCTTGGTCTCTCCTGATTGGCTTCCTTGGTTTCCTTCTGCAACCTTAAGCCTGGGTCCTAGGTGGGGTTCATATCATAATGCCCTAATCTTAGACTAAGCAACTTRGGATATTTAGAAGCCAAAACCTTTTAGATTTTACCAAATGTGGTTATTAAAGGAGGATTGCATTCAATTAATCCAAGAGGCATGGGATAAAAACCTGAGGGATATGTGGCTTTTAGAATCCATAAGAATCTTAAGGCAATTGCTACTAAGCTAAAATCCTGGAATAAAGATGTATTTGGGGACATAATGAAAAACTTCATGGCATAGATTTGAGACTAGGGCAGTTAGAACTAGAGAGAGTCCATAAGGAAAGCTGACGAGATAAAAGGGTTAGGTGGAGAGGGATTTTATTCTACAATGTCAGGAATTGTATTTGAAGCAAAACTCCAGATAGATTTGGCTTTAGGAGGGAGATAGAAACATGACCCATTTTCATAGGATGGTCACTCTGAGACAGAAGAAATAGAATATCCTAGATCAAGAATAAAGAAGGGCAGTGGGTTTCAAATCATGATGAGATTAGTGAAGTCATCGTGGAGTATTTCAAAGACCTTTATACATCCCAGGGTTGCCAGGACCTTAAAGAGATCAAAAAGTTGTTCACACTAGTGACATCGGAAAAGGAGAATGAGGATTTACTAAGGATTCCTGAGGAAGAGGAAGTCAAAGGGGCCCTGCTTAGTATAGGAAGTCTTAAAGCTCTTGGACCTAATGGCTATCTGATATTATTTTTCAAATCCTTCCAGGAGTTAATTAAGTTGGATTTAACCCTTTTGGTGCAAGAATTCTTTAGGAATGGTTGTTTTGCGAAATCACTTAATCAAATTTTTATTACACATGTTCCTAAAAAGCTATATTGTAACCAGGTAAAAGATTTTTTCCCTATCAGTCTTTGCAATGTGGTTTATAAAGTCATCTAAAAAATCTTGACAAATAAACTTAGACCTCTCTTAGAGAAGTGTGYGTCTCTCTACCAAAATACTTTTATTTCAGGTAGAAAAATTATGGACAATGTGGTTATAACACATGAGATTTTCCATCATATGAAATACAATAAAAAAAGTCATTGGATTATGGCTATTAAGGTAGATATGTCGAAGGTATATGATAGGATAGAGTGGGACTACATTATAGAGGTCTTGATAGGCTTGGGGCTCTCTGAAAGTTGGTGCAATCTAATCCATTACTGTCTTTCCTCTGTTTTTTCTTAGACTATGGTGAATGGAGTAGCTGAAGGGTGCATTTTCCCCACAAGAGGCCTTAGGCAAGGAGATCCCCTATCTCCTTACCTTTTTATCCTTGCCATGGAAGGACTCTCTAAGCTCTTGGAAAGGGTTGAGAGTCAGGGTCTTATTAGAGGAACTCAGGTCTATAGAGAGACTCCCTCAATCTCCCATCTCTTTTTTGCTGATGATGTTTTCATTTTTGTCAAAGCCCAAAGAGATATCATTACAAACCTTTTGGATACATTAAACAAATTTTAGTGGATGTCTGGGCAAACAATAAATTGTGAGAAGTCAGTCATTTTCTTCAATAAAAGTGGCTATCATAAAGGGCTAAATTGATTAAAAGACAACTTAAGATGGGGGATTTGGATTTCCAAGCAAAATATTTAGGAATCCCCTTAATTTGGAAAAAGAATATGGTAAATTCAATGAATTATATTATTGGTCAATTGAAATCAAAGCTGAGTAATTGGAAGGCAGCCTCCTTGTCCCCAGTAGGAAAACTGGTGCTGATTAAATCTGTTTTGCAAGTCGTTCCTAATCATGTGATGTCTGTGTTTAAACTTCTTGATAGCTTTAATGACAAGATAGATACAATTCAAAGAGATTTTTGGTGGAATCATGAAAATTGGGACACAATTTGTACCCCTAAAACCCTAGGAGGTATGGGTCTGACAAAAGCCAAGGAAATCAACAAAGCTTTTCAATGGAAGATGGCTTGGTCTTTTATTATTAATAAAGACTCATTGTGGGTCAAACTCTTCAAGAGTATATACCTGAAAAATTTGGAATTGTTTCCTCAGAAAATCAAGAAAAAATATTCTTTTTTTTTTCTAGTTGATGTGTCCTGGTTGAGGTGTTTCCTCTCATTATTTGTAGAGCAAGGCCGTCAAGGGATGTAGCTCTGTGGGGCACTCCTTGGATCAATAGTCCTACAGGCTTTGTGGCTCCTATGGGGCCCCCACCCAAGAATAGGCTAGGCTCACCTTGGCTAATGCTATAGATGAGAAAGGGCAATGGGATGATTCCTTCCTGAAAAACCATTTTGATGAAACCTGGATTGATTTAATTAATCAAACCCACGTTTTTAGGATTTATGTTAAAGACCCTAGGTAAGAAGGGAGTCTTCTCCCTGGTTTCAGCCTTTCACCATATGGTAGTGTGCCATATACCGGTTTAAAATCCAATGCACCTTGCAGAAAATTTGGCATCTTCCTGTGCTCCCAAGATACAGGTTGTTTTCTCTAGAGACTGGTGAAGGGTTGTGTTGTTACCTCGAATATTCGGAACCTTGGAGATTTTGCTTGCTCTTCTATGTGTAGTTTTTGCAAGGCTGAAAATGAGGTTACCCTTCACCTATTTTTCCAATGTCCATTTTCCAGAGCAATCTGGTTTGCTACTCCAATGGCTAGTGTGACAAATCTGGCAGTAGCCTCAATTTGTGATACCATTAATATAGTGCTCTTTGTCCTAGAAAACAAAGAGAATCGAGTTGTTTTTTTAATATGTCTCTCTGTGATTTACTATCACATCTGCTGGTTCAGGAATGATTTAATTTTTATAGGTAAGGTTTGGAGTAGTTATAGAGCTACCTTGAAAGTTCAAAGAGCAAGGGGAGAAATCTCCAATCTTGTATTGCTGTAGAAAAAAACTACAAAAAGTTCAATGATCACTGAACTTGGGAACCCCCGTAAGGGGTTTGCATTCCAGAGTACAAATTACTTGTTATTTTGTGATGGTAGTTTTATTCGTAATACCCAAGGAGCCTATGCTTTTGTTTGTTTGACTAATGATGGGTCTTTTGTGGCAGCCATAGGTAAAAAAGTTTAGGGGGTAGAGTCATCTCTACAGATTGAGTTGTGTGTGATAGAAGCGGCTATTTCTTTTGATGTGAAAATATGCTATTAGAACTTTTCTACATGCATACATACATATATAAATTGTTTTTTCTTCTTTTTTTAAATTTTTTATTTTTTATTCCATGTCATTTTTACAAACAACCAATAGATATTCCAATTCTCCTATATTCTCTCCTTAAACCTTATCTACAAAAGAATAGACTCGTTATTTTCTTTGTTATCTCTAATTTCTATTTATCCTCTTCCTTTATTAAAGCCCCACCCATTTGCACTTGTAATTTATCAAAACTCTAAATTATCTCCAACTCCCCTCTGTTCTCTTTACTTTCCCATAAAAATAGGACCCTACTTAGATTTGGTTTAGCAACTAACAATATGGTTAACCCAACTAAATAATACAACTATCTATAGTTCAGGACATTATTTTCATTTCAAGTTAATATTTACTCATTTAAAGAAGAATGAGGGTCAACCCAATCACCCCTACAAAAGTGACATTTTTGACTATTTTTAAAGTATTGAACTTAACTTTAAAAATAAATAACTTTTAACTCAATTTATTTCATTGACTTACTTAAAGTTGTCATCTTAATTAAATTAAATTAATTAACTATAATTTAACTAATTAATTATTAGTTAACTTTGTGTATGCCTAACCTTGGTTATTTAAGCATTACTTTTATTAATTAAAGCAGGAAATTATTAATTTTCTTAAGTACATTAATTAACTTAAAAATTTTAGTTAACCCGGAAAATGATCATATAATTAAAAATATTAATTAAATAATAAGATAGTTATATAATTAATTAATTAATTAATAGCATAATAAATTGATTAACTAATTAAGTGAATAATGTAATAAAATTTATAAATAAAAAATAATATTAATTAACAAAAAATATTTTAATATGTTTTATTAATACAAGATTTTATTTAAAAATAAAGTTAATACAAATTAATAAAACAACAAAAAAGTGTGAAAACTTTAGTTTCAAAATTAAATATTTTAATTTAGTATATATATATCCATTTAAGTTTGATTTTAAAAAATAAATTGGTACTATAAATTTGTTGATAAAGTTAAAAATTAACAAATTATTAGTTTTAAACTTAATTCCTATTAATTTAATATCCCTAATCCATATAAATAACAAAATTTAATACTAAATAAAAATTTAGTAAAAGTTAAAACAATTTAATGAAAAATAAAAACTAATACAATTAAGAATGTCACAAATCTCCTTCTTGGGGTACAGTTTGGGTCGGTTGGGTCGAATTGAGGGTCAACCCAAGCTTAACCCTAAGTCTCAAGCCTCGAGCTCAGGCTTAGCTTAACTCAAGGTTAAGCTTGAGTTTACCAACCCAGGCCCAATTCGTGCTTAACCTAACATCTCATATTGGGCTTGGGTCGGGGCATGTTGAGCTTTGTAGCCCAATTTTCAAGTAGAATAGGTTGATAATATGTAGATATGTATATCATAAAATGTTGGGTAGGCATAGATTTAGTCTGGTCAAGCTCGAGCTTTGGTTGAGCCAAGTCATGCCCAAGTTGGGCCCACCCAAATTTCAATCCTAGCTCTTTTGCCTCAAATTCTTTTAACAAAGCTTATACATCACACGGGTCCCTACTAGTATTTATATAAAAAAACATCTTTTTCTTCTAAGGGTGGGGTTTGAGAAATTAACTTAAACATATCCTAAGTTTTTTGAATGGACTTAAACATACCTTGTGAAAGATAGGTTTTATGGAGTCAATTGAACGACTATTTTTCCCTCCGTTATGTTTCAAATTTTCAAAGAAAACCAATGATTCAAAACTAAAAAGAAATCAAATCCCCACTTTCAACTCCATCCAACCCTCCTACCACCTCTTAGACAACAAAAAATTGCTTTATATCTGCATATATATGTAAATTTTAAACAAATAATTAAACATTGAGCTCTAGGAGGGAGCTTAGAATGCAACACAATAGAAACCAAATATAGTTAAAACTTGAAACAAAGAAAAGATTTCAAAAGCAAACTATTCCCCCTCCCCCCAATTGCTACATAACCACTTTCATGCATATTACGTGCCCAACATTGCCCGACTAGCAATAACCTGAACACTTTTTAGTTCCATCTCAAGTGGGAGTTCATGTTCTACCCACAAAAATTCACAGCTCCCCATGATAAGATAGTAACCAAATATTGAGGCCACACTAGGGTGCACACAGCAGAAATGTTCCCCTCTTGCCCGGAGGGATTGCATTATAGCCAAATCTCCAGTTGTAAAGGAAGTTGAACCATGCATTTGCTGCTAGAATTGAAGCACTACTATCCTGATGGAGAAGCTGAATGCTATCTCTTATTTTTTGTTGCTTGGGCATAGTCCTCCTCTTAGATAGCTATTTGTAAGTCCCACTCTAGGGTTTGTTCATCCAATACGATGCCTTCACTGCTTAACTTTCTTTCTGAATCCTCCCTTTTAACTTGGGAGGGTCTCCATAAATGTGAGTGAGTTCAGCCATGGAGTATTACTTTGGCACCAACATTTAATCGTAGACTGGGAAGATGATGAACTAGCTTGCACCAAGACACTCCTTCAAGCTCAATTATGGATTTTGTGCATTGCTTAAGCCTCTATGGTGACAGGATTCTCCGATTCTCTTTTGCACTTTATTTAGGAATGCAAATCTACATATTGAAGAAGCATTTGAAAGGGCAAAATAGGGTTTAAAAATTCAGATGGAAAATGTGACACAAATATTAACGGTTCTAAACACTTCGGCTGCATTTGAATGTAGTGTAAATACCGGATGGAAGGAGTTCTTCACTCATTTGTTTAAAGTGGCACTCATCAATGTAAATATTTACATCATTTTTATGAGTGTGAAATTCCCCCGATGTAAAACTTGATCTACGAGGAGTTTTACATCGATTTTCAGTGGTAATTTACATTTTATCCAAACGGCTAAAAAACAAACCAAAGTGTAAAACTCCTCTGGTTTGGTATTTACATCGCAAACAAACACAACCTTCACTACGGGATGATATGTTTAAGTCCAATGGGGCTACCCAATAAGAAAACTTGGGGTATATTTTAGTTTTTTACCTTTTTTCTAATTATGTATATATGTATGTATATATAAAACATATATTTGTAAATATTTTTCAATCAATTATATTATTAAATTGGGTCAAGCCCAATGAAAATATCATATAAAAATGTATTTGTAATTTTTTTTCAAAACCGACCATTCCACCCAACCCAACTAAGTTCAGCTCAACCTAAGCCCACTCTGAGTTGTGTTGGGTTCTGTCCCAATTGGACCTGGGTTGATAAATTTGGGCCTGACAGGTTGGGGCCAGGCTCGAGCTTGAGTCTTAAACCTTTGGGGTGGGGAATGGTTTGAACTTCAATTTGATGCAACCTGCCTGAGTTGGACCCCTACCCATCCATTATCATGTGGGTCGTTTATGGATCAAGTAATCCATTCAGGTCAGGGAAAAGGGTTAGGGTGGATTGGGTTGAGGGTACCATATCATGAATTGGGATTTGGGATCTACTCCTCACAAAGTGTGCCTTACAGCCACATCCCACCTTATATTGGAACGTTTCCCCATGAATAATAAATGCAAGTACAGGAGATGTTCCTGATGTGCGGCTAGAACATGCTGTGAGGTTGGCATGAAGAACACTCTGTGAGGAGCAGATCCGGACTCCCAAGTCATGGGTTATTATTCGATTCAAGTGATTGTTAGGTATTGATGACGTTTATAAAATAAATGTTTTGTATGATTTTGTCTTGTATCTTTTTACTGTTTTGCACCATTTTTTTACACCTCAGCTCCACTAAGTGCCATATAAGCCAAACAGTAAAAAATGAGAAATGTCAAATTTAGCATTTTTTTGATAAACGGCTCTCACAATTTTCGAGAGAACCGTTTGTTTGGCATCAATGCGTTTCAGGGCCGATTCATTTCTTTAAGAATCACTTAACGGTTAAAAACGTTTTGGAATCGTTTCAACCCACAATCTGGTTTGGTTCTGTTTCATGCCACATCAGCACTGAAAAAACGTTTCAACTAGAATTTAGAATTGGCTTTGAGTGCAAGCTGTTTCTCTTTAGTGTCTTTTGTGGTTGACATTATCCCATGCTATGCATGTGCACGGGATGAACAAACATGTTCTAATCTAACGGTTATGGATTTTAGTACAACAAAAGTATATTGAAAACCATTCAATATTCAGCTAAATAAAATTACAAATTTTATTAAAAAGTTATTATACATATAAATGATTATTAAATAGCTGTGATTAAAATGCTATTATACAATTAAAAATAATATTAAAAACCTATATTTTTTTAGGGAAAACTAAGATTTAAACATATATAGAGAAAATCTATTGAGAAATTAATTGACATCTTAAAAAATATTTATTAAATCACAATATATTATTACACCATCAAAATGGATCAAAAAAATGAATAAACAATGAAATTTATTTTAATAGTTTAGCTTAAAACACATAATAATACAATAAATAACCATACTAACAATTTTAAGGACTAGTAAATTAGAGACACTAATTTTTCAAAAATTCCAATATTTTAAAAGAAAACAAATGAAAAAAAAAGCATAACAAGCAAATAATTTACGCAAGGCAAGAAGAATAATTCTGCTATTTACATACAGACCATTTTGCACCTTGAGCAGCATACTTCAAAAGCAGTCTGAAAGTAAAGATAACAAGTACATAGTGTTTGGTATATCAGTACTGAATATGTGTCTGATGACCCAAAAAAAAAGGAACATTGAAAGCTTTTGTATTTGTTGACTCTGGATGTTCATATTCAGAAATTGGCTAGGGAGTGAACTCTTTTTTTTTTTTATTGAAGCTAGAGATTGAACATTGTAAAGGGAAAATGGATGATATGGTTTTTTAGAAGAAATATGATTTCACTATTAATATCCAACCCAGAGGCAGACAATTAGCTTTGGATGTTTCATATTCAGAAATTGTTTAGAGATTGAACAATATCATGGTTGTTGGAAGAACTGTGATTTCAATCCAATTCCAGCCCAGAGACAAAATTAAACAAGACAAACATAATTAACTACCCATCTGCCACAAGGAAAAATTCCATTATACCATTTCAAGGGAAATCTATACACCAAAATGGTATGGTACACAATAGCAAGTACAATACTACAAAAGTTATACTTTATCTCATTACTTCTGATTGAAACAGCCACAAATTCCATTATCCACATCTGGATCAATCATCAAATAAGTGGGGAACACAATTTTTTGTATGCTGGAAAATGAATTTAGTGCTTCTTCACACAAAAGAATTTAGTTATTGAACAATTTCTGTTACAATCAGCTTAAATTCTGTGGTCTTCAACCTACTAATTAGTTCTTTGTTCTTAATGCCATATAGGCCATTCAAAAGATGACTCAAGTAAACAACTAGTTCCAATGTAAAGCTGAAACTTGGTCCAAATACCAGTTAACTCTCTATCTAGTGGGCCAGCTAGATATTAGGCTTTGTAGCCCAAGCAAACCAACATAGCAACACATGAATTCATATACCAAATAACAAGAATACTTGGGCAAACCCCAAAAATGATCTTCATCAGTTTTATCTGCCTTCACCCAACTACATAACATCCTACCCCTAGAAAATTTTCAGAACTGTTAGTCCACTCTTCATTTAAATTTTCAGAACTATTAGTCCCTTAACTCATCCATAGGATCATGATCAAACAAAACTCTAGACTCATTTAAATTTTCAGAACTGTTAGTCAACTCTAAGGTTTAAAATTTCGATACGACATGTCCAATACGGGGTGTATCGTATCGTATCTTTGAAAACCGATACAAGATACCTATGGAAATCAAACGTTTCGTCTTTTTTCATGCGTATCGGACCCATATCGGGGGCGTACCGAGGCGTATCCAGGCGTATCGGTAGCGTATCGACGAAAAAGATACAACCAAAAACTGAAAAAAAATAAAGGGGGAAATCAAGCTTCTTTTCCCCAAAATAAGCCTTCTTTCACCCCAAAATGACTATAAAACTACAAACTTCATTCCTAGAGTGCTAGATTGGCAAAAGTTTGCAAGAAACAAGTGTGAATCATTAATTTTTTTAAGGATTTTTCAAATTTTGAAAAAATATGGCAAAATAGGTAAGTTTTTTCAATCCTTTATAGTATCTTGTGATTTTTTTTTTCTGGAATGTTTAAATTTATGTTGATCTACATTTCTTACATTCAAAATCATAATTTTTTTTTGTGTTATTAGTAGATTTATGGAAATTTCATGAAGATATTTGGGGAAAATATAACTTAACAAAAAATTTGAAAATGTAAGTTTTTTCTCTACCTATAAAACTRAATATGTTTTACATCTATGGATTTATATATCATATCCATAGAACAATTGAAATTTCTTCTTTAATGTTTTTTTTTTTTAAATTTTTAGAATTAAAAAAATAATAATTAATTATATTTTATCATTTGATCACAACAATTGAATATATTAAAATTCTATGAATGATCTATCATATTCATAGACCAATTGAAATTTCTTCTTTAATAATTATTTTTTTTTTATTTTTTTATAATTAAAGAATAATTAATTAGTTATTTATATTTTATCATTTGATCACAATGATTGAATATATTATAATTCTATGGATGATCTATCATATCCACAAAGCAATTGAAATTTTTTCTTTAATAACTATTTTTTGAATATATTATATAATGCTTATTTATTTTTTATAACTTTTGGAATTGAATAATATATAATAATTATTTAAACAATAAATAATTATTAATTATATTTTCACWTAGAAGTTGTGCCAATGCATGTTTTATKGTTGGATAGGAGAGTTGGGTTTTTCTCATCCCATAAAACATTAAAACTTAAGAATTATAATTTATAAATTATAGTTAAGCATAGGATTTTTAATGAAATTATAATTAACTATAATATATTTCTTCATAAACCATTAATATATATTATTTAATGTATATACACCTCATTGAGGTCTTATATTTAGTGTTGTTGATGTATTTTTATGATTCATTAATGTATTTATAGTGTTTCCAAGCATATCTATGCATATCTTAGTTTTTCTCTGATCCGCATGCGTATCCCGTTATGTCTCTTAAAATCACCTTTCCGATACACTTGTCATTTTTGATACTTTGAACCTTGGTCCACTCCATTGCTTCAAGCTCCACAAACATTTTTCTAGCAAATTCAACAAACATCTTAATGAGCCACCCTCTTTAATATATGATTTTTTTTTTCTTTGCATGATGCACCCTCTTCAATCTGGATTGAGAACAAGCAACCACCAAGCATAAGAAATTTAAGAATTTATTTTGACACCCTTCCACATCCACAAAGCATAAGAAATCTAAGCTCGAAACTGGATTCTTGATGTTTATAATAATAGAGCCTTGATTTTTCAGACCTGGTATGAAACAAATCCACACCCACCCTTCTAAAAAACGAAACTTTAAAACTCTACATTCATCAGAAAACGTGATAGATTCAAGGAAGCTAAGTCAAAGAGGATCTAAATCCTCTCTATTAGACCACATCCATCCTCTTAGACCACCCTTAACTCCTTCCATTTCCATAACCGAGCCTACATTTCAAAGAGGATCTTCCCTTGGCTGGCGATTACCTTGTTCGGAGTAGACCTTCCCTTGGTGGTAGAAACAACAGGAAACAAGTCCAGCGACAGGTGGTGTTGGCTACAAGAAGAAAACTCATATGTTAGTATTACGATGGCAATAATAAGGGTTGGTGTTTAATCAAATCGGAAATAAGTCCAACAATGTTGAACCAACAAACAAATCTCCACGGATTACCTTCTTGCATATGGTTTGAGAGGTTGGTGAGCTTCACAAGGGCAAGAAGAGTAATGAGGACGAAGAGGGAGAAAAACCCTCGATGGGTTTTAGGAGGGTTGATGTGTTTATATGATCCATGTAGGACAAACGTTCTTGAATCGGTGGGGCAATTCAAGAAATGTCAAAAAGTCTCTTCAACTAAAAAGTAAATTTCCGAATATCGAAGCAGAATCATTTTTCGACTGTTTCTTCAAGAAACATCTTTCCAAATGCATTTTTTGGCCGATTTCGTTTATTTGCTGATGTGTCGTGCCTGCCACCTCAACAGAAAAGAATCGGCCCTGAAATGCATTGATGCCAAACTCCATCTAACTTTCTTGATGTTTTTTTGTTAAACRCCACCCAAATGTTCTGTTCTAAACTCYTGATCAAGGTTTTAAAAACTGATTCGTAAATGAAACCGTTCTGGCTATTGATTTCTGGGTCAGTGGTTAAACTATCTAGGTCAAACGGTTTTGGCGGTTTAGTCTTTTATTAAGAGAAAGAAACATATCTAACTGTTGGCATTTGGTTGAGAAAGAAAGAAAGAAAGAAATAAAAGAGGGAGGAGAGAAAGAGAAAATAAGGGAAATGAACGAGAGAAAGGAAAGAAAGGAATGAAAGAGGGAAGGAGAAGGATCACTCGATGTTCATTGGTGACAGTGACAACAGTGGCAACAATAATGCAACATCCGAGCATCCAATCTCTCTCAGATCTGAGATCTCATATATTATTTTCTCTCTAATGTGATCTCTCTCTCTCTCTCTCTCTCTCTCTCTCTCTCTCTCTCTTTGAGACGATCTTAGATTTGAGATCTGATGGAGGGAGATTTGGCCCGACCCCTTGGCCACGCGACACATGGAAGCAACCGAGAGTGACCTGGCAGAAGCGCTAGCTCGGCACAGCAACGGGCCCACAACCCGAGCTTCGAGAAAAGGAGTCCCGAGCTCCCCCAAAAAAGGAACCCACGACCCGAGCTCCCCAAGGAAGAACCCGAGCTCTTTGTTGGAAGTCCTGAGCCTTACAAGGAGCGCAAAGGGCAAAAACCCGAGCTGACCCACCCCGGGGCAGTTTAGGCCACACTTCTATCCGAACTCAAGACTTCACCTCACACACCACTTCGGCTCCAAGTCGCTTGACTGAACAACCGTACCTGACGCCCAGGAAGCCCGTACACGGAGGCGGTGAGCCTGATTGATTAGGGGTCCGACACATGACAGCCGCCCTCCAACGGCCACCTGCCACCGCCATCCTAGACATGGCAGAGACGGCCCTGACAAGGAAGACAGTGGCGGTTATGACACCCGAACTGGCAACTGGCAGAGGTTATGACACCCGAACTAGCGTCTAACAGAGATGATGACACCCGATCTGGCGGAGGTGATGATGCCCGATCTGGCAGAGGTATGGGAGTGAGTGTACCAGGGTGATTATAAAAGGCCCCCTTCCCCCAAAGAAGGAGGCATGTGATTCTTGTGCTTTCTGGTCTTGAAGTCCCTCATTCCCCTTGCCTTCTCAAGAGCACTAACTTGAGCTTCGG
>NW_010729350.1:480902-525508 GCF_000365185.1 Nelumbo nucifera | reverse complement strand
TTTCAGCTCAAATGAAAAGCTTTGTCATATCCAGAGGAGCTTTCCTTTCTAGAGAGAAACTGAATTAGGAGGTTTACAGGCCATGTATTATAGTGGCTACTACTAAGAGAGGTGAGACTCTAGACTTGGATGGACTTGGGATTAAATCTCATCAAATAATCTCAAAGGGACTCGTCATCTCATTCTCTGTACTTTATGATTTTCGCAACCCTTTTGTCCATCATCATCGTCTACTGATAAACTATGTCTAAAAGGGGTCCTCAAGCTTGCCCTAAAGCCTAAGGCCTAAACCCAAAAACCTAAACCCTAAGCCCTAAACCCTAAATCCTAAACCCTAAACCCTAAAACCCAAAACAATTAAACCCTAAAATGTTTTACCCTAAACCGTTAAACCCTAAAACCCTAAATCATTAATCCCTAAACCCTGAACCCTAAACCTAAACCATAAATCATAAACCCTAAAACCTTAAACCCTAAACCCTAAACCCTAACCCCTAACCCCTAAACCCTAAACTCTAAACCCTAAAACCCTTAAACCTTAAACCTTAAAACCTAAACCCTAAACCCTAAACCCTAAAACCCTAAACCCTAAAGCCTAAAACCCTAAACCCTAAACCCCAAACCCTAATCCCTAAAACCCTAAACCCTAAGTCAACCAAGCATATGCCTACTAGGACATTGAGCCCTCCCCCATGTTGCATTTCTTTATAGTTGACTACAACGATGCCTACGAGAGGAGTGTCTTAATCATCGGGTGCATCAATTTGGCCTAGGTTGTTGCTTTATGTAGCTTGTCATCAGAAACAGATCCCTCATGTTACCCTCATCAAATGAATCCCTTGATATGGTTCTAAAGGTCCCAATGGTCCTCCATGTCATTGTCAAGGTCTTTCTTGAATTCAGAATACTTCTCTCTAGTATCTTGTTGCCCTAGAACTTCAACACCTCAAGCCACTTAAAATATCGCCAATAATGGATCTGCATGAGGATCTCGGTAGATAGCATGTTGAGGGACGAGAAGTTCCTAATGGTCGACGTGGGACTCCACAGTCTACAATCCCACGCTAGTCTATCCTTTTCTTCTCTCTGCCAGATTGATGTGCTCATCATGCACATTACGCATCATGTCACATCGTCGCTCAGCCACCCCAATGATTAACATCTACTTCTTCAATGTTAATGTCTTTTTCAGCTCAAATGAAAAGCTTTGTCATATCCGGAGGAGCTTTCCTTTCTAGAGAGAAACTGAAATAGGAGGTTTACAGGCCATGTATTATAGTGGCTACTACTAAGAGAGGTGAGACTCTAGACTTGGATGGACTTGGGATTAAATCTCATCAAGTAATCTCAAAGGGACTCGTCATCTCATTCTCTGTACTTTATGATTTTTGCAACCCTTTCTCCATCATCATCGTTTACTGATAAACTATGTCTAAAAGGGGTCCTCAAGCTTGCCCTAAAGCCTTAGGCCTAAACCCTAAAACCTAAACCCTAAGCCCTAAACCTTAAATCCTAAACCCTAAACCCTAAAACCCTAAACAATTAAACCCTAAAATGTTAAACTCTAAACCCTAAACCGTTAAACCCTAAAACCCTAAATCGTTAATTCCTAAACCCTGAACCCTAATCCTAAACCATAAATCATAAACCCTAAACCCTAAAACCCTAAACCATTAAACCCTTAACCTAAAGTATAAACCATAAACCAAAAACCCTAAAACCCGAACTCCTAAACCCTAAACCTTAAATCCTAAACCCCAAAGTCTTAAAAGCCCTAAATCCTAAATACTAAACCTTTAAAAAACGATACTCTAAATGACACTAAACCTTGAACCCTTAAAAGCCCCCAACACTTCAAAACCCTATAGCCTAAATCATAAAACTTCAAAAACCTAAACTCTTAAAAACACGAAACCTTGAGCTCTTAAAAACCCTAATCCTGAATTCTAAACCCTTAAAAACGTCAAACCCTATTTCGTAAACCTTTAAAAGCCTGCACCATTAAAATCCCTAAACTCTTAAGAACCGTAGACCCTAAACCCTAAATACTCAACCACCTCATTTTATATTTTCTACGACTTTGGGGCGAAGCTCTTGTTCTTCTAGCACAACGATTGGTAATGCTTATCGATGCAGTGTCGATGGGTTATGATCTCGGGGTTGATACCGGGCATATTTGTTGCAAACTAAACGAAGATGAGAGCATTTGTCTTTAAGAATTGGATTATGTTATTATAGGGTCCGTTCATGAGTATGGAATCTATTTGTACAGTTTTCTCTCAATCACCGTCCAATAGGGGTATGGTGTACCTAAATCAAACCCTCGACAAACTCAACTTGTTGCAACCAAAGCTCATTCTAGATGTACAGTGCGTCAACTATAGGACCTTCCTAGCAAGTTGATTTCCCTTTCATAATGAGCAATGAATTTGTCTCCTCTAATGATACTAGTTGCTTGCTCAGTACCAAGTGATAGGTTGACATCATGGCCTTGAAAGCATTCAACATTGATCGACTAAGGATGAGGTGAGTGGGTGACTGATCATTTACCATGAGGAAGTGTACCAGCTTGGTGGTCTTCTTTAGTCCCTCACACATCATCAATGATAGGGTGATCTTTCCTTCTGGTGTTAGTTCATCATCGAAGAATCCGACCAATGGATGTTGATCAGTTTTACATGCTTACACATGATCTTCATTTTCTAGAATACCTTGTAAAAGTTAATGTCGATCGTGCTTCTTTACGTTTTTGTTCGAAGCTCAAATTTCCACTTAATTCAACCAAGCATATGCCTTCTAGGACGTTGAGTTCTCCCCCATGTTGCATTTCTTTAGAGTTGACTACAATGATCCCTACGAGAGGAGTGTCTCAGTCATCGGGTGCATCAATGTCGCCTAGGTTGTTGTTGTATGTAGCTTGTCATCAGAAACAGATCCCCCAAGGTACCCTCGTCAAAGGAATCCCTTGATATGGTTGTAAAGGTCCCTATGGTCCTCCATGTCATTGCCATGGTCTTTCTTGAATTCGGAATACTTCTCTCTAGTTATCTTGTTGTCCTAGAACTTCAACACCTCAAGCCACGTGGGTGACATGTTGAGGGACGTGAAGTTCCTGAAGGTCGACATGGGACTCCACAGTCTACAATCCCACGCCGGTCTATCCTTTTCTTCTCACTGCCAGATTGATGTGCTCATCATGCACTTTACACTTCATGTCACATCGTCACTCAGCCGCCCCATTGACCAACATCTACTTCTTCGATGTTAATGTCTTTTTTAGCTCAAATGAAAAGCTTTGTCATATCCAGAGGAGCTTTCCTTTCTAGAGAGAAATTGAAACATGTCTTGATGCCTAGAAACATGTCTTGTCTTATCTTGGATGTTAAGAAAGGRAGAGGGTGCCTAACACCTTCCCTCTCCCCCCTTTGATGCCTAGAAACATGTCTTGTCTTGGATTGGGAGTCTTTTCTTTTTTTTTATGTTTCTCAAACAAGGGAGGCCCATCACTCCCTTGTTCAAGTTGTTGATGGGTGGCGGCTCTTCTCATTGCCATGAAGTGACACCCAATTTCAATTTGGATGTTCACAGAATGGCAACTCCACTGGGGAAGGGAAGGGGTGTGTGTGTGTTTGCCATTTCGTTCTTCCCCTTTGAGTGGGGAAAGCAATTACATTCTACCCCATGCATACTCGCTGAATTTCTAGGACTGTTAATAGTTATTTTGGCATGCATGCTAATTGATTTTTTTAGGACTCTTATAAAATTAGTTTGCATTTATAAAATCTGATTTTCTTGGTACTGTTAACGGTTAGATGACATGGACAAAGGCTCAATTTTTAGGACCGTTAAGAATTTCGCTTGCATGCATATAAACTGTTTTTTATATATACTGTTAATAACCTCTTTTGTGTACATTTGGGCAAGATTCTTTGGGGCTGTCAATGCTCTTGAATGCATGTATGTAAACCGAATTTTTAGGACCTTCAAAAGTCTCATATGCATGCACAAAACTAATTTGATTTTCTAGGGCTGTTAATGTTTAGATTGACTTTCATATAACCTGAAATTTTCTAGGAATGTTAATGGTTTTGTTAGCATTCACATAAGTTAGAACTCTTGTGGGTTGTTAATGCTTATATTTGAATGCATGTAAGTATGTTTTTTGGGTTTGCTTATGGTTAGATTAGTATACTTGTAAGCTGAAATTTTTAGGACTGTTAATGATTATGTTAATATTCACATAAGCTGAATTCTAGTGGGCTGTTAATGCTTATATTTGCATGCATGTAGGTGAGTTTGCTTGGGATCTTTAATGGTTAGATTGGCATGAATTTAGGCTAAAAATTTAGGAATATTAATAGTTTTACTTGCATGCACATAGTCTGAAATCTTTAGATTGTTAAAGTGTTAATAGGTTTGTTTTCTTGCATGAAAGCTGATTTTTTTTTTTTTTTGGACTGTTAATAGCCTTGTGTGCTTGCATGGTGGTGAAAATATTTTGGACTGTTATAGATTTGTTTGCTTGCATGAGGGCTGAAACTTCTTGAATTGCTAATAACTTTGGTGACAAACATGAAGACTGAAATTTCATGGGCTGTTGGTAGCTTTGTTAGCATACATGATGGCTGAATTTTTTTTTTTTTTGAACTCTTAATGTCTTGCTTTACATTCATATAGGCTGTAATCTTTTGGGCTGTTGATAGCTTTATTTTTATGTGTGCTTAGGTTGAATAATTTGGAACTGTTAATTCTTAGCTTTACTTGTATGATATGATTCTTTTTTTGTAAAATCCCTAGCTTGAGAACACAGTAACACCTTAGGTTGAGGTTGGAATAGGCTTGGATTAGTGTTTGCTTGGCCTATATGGCCAAGGTAGAATTGGACTTGGGTTTGAGATGGGCTTGGGCCTAAGGTGGGATTCTAGATTGTAATGGGTTTGATGCTAGGCATAGCTAGATGCTATTTGGAAATGGGTTTAGGATTCTAAGTGGAAATGGGCTTAGGTTAAGACTTTAGTTGGGCACTAAGGGGATGTGGGCTTGGGCCTAGGTTTTTCTATGACCCCCTTACCCCATTACTTTCTTTGTTGATTTTTTTTTCAATTTTTTGTTTTATTGTTTTGTTGTTGTTTCTTTGGAAACCCTAAAGAATTAATCTTGGCTGAATTAAAAATTATTTAACATGATTTTATATTTACACACATTCTACCCCATACCCTAACCAAACCCCTTGACCTAACTAGTTTGTTATCTCATCCATCTCCCAAACAAGACCCAATATAATTTGATTAAGTTGAGCTTAAAAGGCCTTCTCATGAACTAAACCCCCTCATAGAAGCACTTTACATCACCCAACCTCAAAGAAAAAAAGTGCATTGGACTCCTATTACATCTCCCAACATCATAGATCAATTAAATTGGTTTCACATGTCAAGAAAACCCATTTTACATCAGCCCCATTTATTCTATTTATTATAGTTTTTTAACACTTTTTTACAAAAGCAAGTTACATTTTTCCCAACATTGAACTTGTATTCTTAAGCTTGATTCAATTATCGTAAAGCCATGCAACCCTCCACACATCATAGCTTGATTAGCTACCTAAAGCTCACACATGCTAAACCCTCCAATTCTCATGTTTTCTACCCCTAGTCTTTTTGTTATGCATTTTTTCTTATCTTTCTCTTTTCTCTTACATTCTATTCCTACCATGGTTTACTTCAATTTTATGTATCAAATATGTCCTATACAAGACTAAATCTTGCATCTGCCCACAGTCCCTGGGTTTTTATAAGATGGTTTGGCCCAGGGACCACTTAATGTAAGTGTTGGGCCCATAGGGTCCATATGATGGGCTCAGGGGTTCACTGGGCTTCTCAGTGAATTTGGCTAGGCCTTGTAATAAAGGCTGGGCCAAACCCATGTGGCTGGTGTGTAGATCAATGCTTGGGTCCCACACCATACAAAGAAGACCAACTNTAAAGGCTGGGCCAAACCCATGTGGCTGGGGTGTAGATCAATGCTTGGGTCCCACACCATACAAAGAAGACCAACTGGGCAGCAGATTGAAAACTAATTAAGCACTGATTATTTAATGGGCCAAAATCCCATTTCGAACTGGGCTGATATGGTCACCCACTTAAGGGGCGGATCTGAGATTAAGTTTAGAAAAAGGATTGGGCCTTCAACCTAATCCACTCTGGGAGACCAAATTCAAATCAGATTTGAATATGGTAATCTCCTGATAAGATCAAGAGTTATCTAACCTAATCTGCAGATAGGATTAAGATCATCCCCTATCCAGATGCTGATTTGGATTGGGATAACTCCTAATTAGGAGATTTCTTAATCAAGAAGAAAAGAGGAGAAACCCTAAGAGAGAAAACAAAATTCAAACTAGGGGTTTTCAACAAGAAATCATCATGCGAATTGAGATAGGATCTCATATACATTCCATAGAGAAGAGAAGCATACTTCGCCATCTTCATCTCAGGAATTCTCCTCCAGCCGCTGCCATTCTCTGAAAAGATTCGATCTTTGAAGAAAATAAATCAAGAAATCAATTCTTGATATCAGTTTTGCAGAAAGAACTGAAAAGATTCAGTGCTCAGAGTTTCCAAAGGATTCTTGTGAAGGATTCAGTGTGTAGGGCGCACTCTGCTGGTTCCATTCTACACATTGCTATGTCATCTTCAGCAGGAGCGGATCTTGGTGTCCTCTTTGGGCATGAACACCAACTTTGGGAGATATTGTTTCTCTGGATCAGGTATAATTCCTCCCTTGTCTTTTGGTTCAGATCTGATTCGGTTATGGTTCAAGTAGGATCCTTGAATATTGTATTCTAAACTTAGGGAATATGATTCCCAATTGAAAGAAGGTAGGAAAATTTTTGAAATTTGCCCACCCATTCTGCAACCCTTTCGGCGTCCATATTATGGATCCTACCATTCTTTCATGTACCTCGGGTCTCACCCTGGCAGCTGAGATAGGTTACCCCAACCAACTTGGCGGCACATCAGTGTCAGCCTTGGCAGGATAAATCTCCCCAGATCTATTCAACGGCTGTGAAGATTCTAAACTAACACGAATCTCATATGTGTCCAGTTTAAGGGTATTACATAGAAACACACCATAATAACATGAATCAAATATGTACTTTATTCATTTACATTAAATGTCATTAGGTACATCATTCTGATTGGAGCTAAGGGCATACACTGTCTAACACTCTCTACCAACAATTTCTCGTAGATCCAGTGTTGTCGCACAACAATGGAATGAGTGATATGGTAGGATTCCAAATTTTAGGATGAATAACTCCACTCATTAGGTAGCCTCACTTACAGCAATGTTCTTGGCCTGGGTCGTGGACTATTTTTCTTACTACATAAGACCCCATCATAAAGTGTAACCAGATGTAGACTTTCTATCATTTGGGTCTGATTGGAAATCGGAATCAGTATATCCAAGGATCTATAGTGAACTGCCATCGAAGACAAGATAAAACTCTTTTGTCCTCTGAAGATATTTGAGTATGTTCTTTACAACAGTATAATGCTCCTATCCTGTGTTTGACTGGTATCAACTTACTACACTCACTACTTGAGCAATGTCTAGCCGAGTGTGCAACATGGCATACATGATGCTCCCTACGACAGAGGCATAGGGAACCTCTCTCATGCCCTCAATCTCCTCAGCAACATTGGAAGACATACACTTGGAGAGAGTGACTCTGTGTCTAAAAGGGACAAATCCCTTCTTAGAGTTCTCCATGTTGTACCTGTTGATAATCTTGTTAATGTAAGTAGATTGGAGTAATCCTATTATCCTCTTTGATCTATGTTTATAGAGTCGAAGTCCCAAGATGTAGGAAGCTTCTCCAAGATCTTTCATAGAGAATTGCTGCGAAAGTCATACTTTCACCGTAGTCAACATTCCAACATCATTCTCAATGAGTAGAATATCGTCTACGTATAGAACAAGGAACGTAACATTATCTCCTACTGATTTCCTATAAACACAGGGTTCATTCAGATTTTGCTCAAAGTCAAACTGTTTGACCATAGAGTCAAATCGGATGTTCTAACTTCTTGAAACTTGCTTTAATCCATAAATGGATATGTTTAGTTTACACACCATGTGTTCCTGACTAGCAGCAATGAAGCCTTGCGGCTACTGCATATAGATATCTTCAGTAAGATCCCCATTCAAGAATGCAGTTTTGACATCCATATGCCAAATCTCATAATCATAGTGTGCTGCTACAATTAGCAGGATCCATATGGATTTAAGCATGGCCATTGGCGAAAATGTTTCCTAATAATTGACTCCCTCTTTCTGAGTGTACCATTTCTCTACAAGATGGGCTTTAAAAGTCCCAACCTTTCCTTCAGGGTCCTTCTTCCTCTTGTAGATCCATTTGCAACCAATTGCTTTCACCCCAGGGGGTAAGTCTATGAGAGTCCAGACTCTGTTGGTTCTCATTGAGTCCATCTCGACTTTCATAGCATCTACCCACTTCAAGGAATCTATGTCCAACATAGCTTCCACATAAGTCAGGAGATCTTCCTCACTAGTCGTGGCTTCCATCAAGTAACTTTCTTGATCATAGCCGCAACGAAATAGAGGTCTAGAAACTCTGGTAGATCTTCTAAGTTAGGTATTATCTGGAACCTGTTGAACATCTCCCACTACTCTTGAGCTCTCCTCATCAAGAACAATTTCCTGACAATGATCGTTCAAGATGTAATCTTCTTCCAAGAAGTAGGCATTTCGACTACAAAACACTTTTTGCTCTCTTAGGTCATAGAAGAAATATCCTACAGAGCTTTTGGGGTAGCCTACAAATAGGTAATGGCTAGTCTTGGATTCCAACTTGTCAGTAGTTGTTCTTTTAACATGTGTCGGACAACCCCAAATCTTCAAGTGTCTCACACTTGGTTTCTTCTCGGTCCATAGCTCATAGGGAGTCTTAGAAATGGATTTGGTTGGAACCCGGTTCAACACGTATCGGCAAAAATTTGTCAACAGTTGTTCTTTTGGATTCAAGAACGAACCTTGAAAATGTGGTTTACTAAATCTGGGAATTGGATTCCCGAGATAGGAGAGAAAATTTTTGAAATTTCGCCCAACCTTTCTAGATGGTTCGGCCATCCATTCGATGGATCTCCCTTCCCTTCAGTGGTATTAGAGCCAGGTTCAATTCTTGAACCAAAAAAAATAAACCAGATCTAATCTGCACAAATCGACAGAATTGTCCTATCTGATTTACGCAGTTTGCAGTTTAGCTAGGAAATCAGTTCCCGATTTTGGGTGAATGATCTGAAAATTAAATCTTGATTAATCTACAATATATTTAGAATTATTCTATTTATATTTTTTGGATTTTGGGTTGTTCGTACGGTGGAGATCGAAATCTTTTAATGGCGCAATGAATCTTTACAACTATTGTATTCTATTCAATCTTGGTCTGTAAATAATTTTTTTTTATTTTTTAGACGGAATGTATAGGATTTGATTCTGATGTAAATTAATAGAGAAATTACGCTTTTTTTATTTTATTTCATTGGAAGAAGAAGGTAGTTCGCGTGGAGGAGAAGACACTTGCGTAGATGAGAAATCTGCAATCTACGATTTGCAGAAATCAAATCTGCAAGATACGACTAATATTTTTCTTGTAGGTTTGAATCCACACGAACAACCCACTGTTTTGTTTATTTGTTGATTATTGATTGTCATTTATCAATCATATTTAATTTCATATCATCTTCTTGAATTAGATATTGAATTAAACACCAAACCCTAGACCCATTCGACCCAGATTGGACTGAACTAGTTGGACCGAATATGTGGCTCAATGGGGGTTGTTCACAACCCTAAAATTTCTTAAATAGGTTGAAGGTTTGATGGCTAATTACAAGATGAAATTCAGCCCACCTCTATAAAACCCAGTTTATTTTGTTAAAACTACTTTAATCCAATTCAACATAAATGCTATATGGGTCGAACTGCTCTTTGCAGTTCAGCCCACATACCTAGATAGTATTATTTGATAATATTATGGGCTTTAAATGGGATGAAAATGTTTTAAATTTTAATTATGGGTTTTATAGTTATTTAATTGATTGGATCAATTGTGGTTTTTCATACATGTGATGTATGTGATGTGATGTTCTACGTACATGGGCCATAAGCACTTGGCCCATGTTAATTCGATAGTGGCTCTTTCGAACATCATGGCTGATTGCACATCATTGCCATGGTGCCCTTAAGATCATTGGATGATCTCCCTTCTCAATGGGGCCCACTTCAATTTCTCCACAAGAGGAACACCCCGGAACCCTAGCCATTTTGGGCCCACTTTGAATCTGACTTTAAGAAAGTCAGTGGGAGTCACTTTGGTTTAACCTAAATCAGATCTAGGGGGTTATCCTTTGCGTTCCCGCCAGTTAATATAAGTGCATGTGATAGGGAATTTCATATGATGAATTCTCTAAAGGCCTTAATCATTAGTATGAAGGTTGGTTGTATTGGTGGGTGGAGATGCATCAAAAAATTAGGCTATCCCTCTACTAATGCAGTTAGCTAGATTGCTTCATAAGATGATAAAAGCATCATAGACTGATGTGGGAGGGACCTATCATAAAATGGAAGACTCTCTCACGGCACCTTGGCGTTCATGAACATGATGGGTAAGCATTTACTGGATAGAAAGGTTTAACCTAAAATGGCTATGAACCTTGTTTGACAAAGGCCAAAGGGAAAGCTCAAATGATGAGTGAATGGGATCCTTCACAGAAGGTGGTGGGGTTTTGTAGCTGAAACAATTAGCTCCATGCACCCCATGTGGTTTCCCACATTTCCAGAGACACAATTGTCTCTGTCACTGAGATTGGAGAGAATCTCATAAATGCCCATAATGGAAATGAAGCATAGATTAAAAGCCCTTTCTATGTGATGACATAAATCAATTAAGTTGTGGACTTATAAATCTACTTTGCCTTTACCAGAAATGACAAATGGAAACTTCGCCAAGTTGTTGGATGATAATAAGTTCAAGGGCCCTAATTATGCTGACTGGTTCCAAAACCTTATGCTGGTTTTGACGTCTGAGAAAATGGACAAAATTGCTAAGAACCTTGCTCTGGATCGCCCGGGTTGTTAGACAGTGTATGCCTTTAGCTCCAATCATAACGATGTACATTATGACATTTATTGTAAATGAAAAAAGTACATATTTGATTCATGTTATTATGGTGTGTTTCTGTGTAATACCCTTAAACTGGACACATATGAGACTCGTGTTAGTTTAGAATGTTCACAGCTGGTGGATTGATCTGGGGAGATCTATCATGATAAGGCTGACACTGATGTGCCGCCAAGTTGGTTGGGGTAGCCTATCTCAGCTGCCAGGGTGAGACCCGAGGTACATGTAGTGTAGGTTTACTTGAAACCCCGAACCGGACCAGAATTCAAGTATTGCCCTGGACCTTGGTGATTAGTGAGCAAAACTTGAATGTTACACCTGAGCCCTAGACTCGATTATGAAACAGCACTAAGTGTTGGATTGGGTTGTATTTGATATGCCAATCAGTGAGATCCTTAGAGGGGTCAAAACCTGGGTATGTTGGGACAGCCCAAGAATTCATCTAAGTGAGTGATCTAAGTGATAGGATCAGCCCCTTTGTTTGACAAAGGCAATGATCGGGGATGCACTCTCTCTAATGGAAACCAAAACTGTCGCAGTTGATTTCAATCGTTGAAATTTGTTTTGCAAAATATATTTATATAGATACACACACACACACACACACACACACACACACACACACACACACACACACACACATATATATAATGGTTTCGAGATGTTTGCAAAAGGTTTTAATTCCTGGGATCCATGTGAGTAGAGAGTGCAGCATTATTCCTTGCAGCCGAGGGAGAGGTCCTCTCTTGTCGGGCGGTGTTTGATCATTTATGAGCTGAAAAGTTAAGTGTAAGACCATTGAGGGTAATGCCTGATGGGCTAATTTTGCATCTGCCCACAGTCCTTAGGTTTTTATAAGGTGGCTTGGCCCAATGACCACTTAGTGTAAGTGTTGGGTCCATTAAGAGCCCATGGTGAGGGGCTCAAGGGTTCGCTGTCTCCTACAGTGAATTCAGACAGGCCTTATAATAGAGGCTAGGTTGAACCCATGTGGCTGATGTGTATATCAATGTTTGGGTCCTACACCATACAAGGAAATCCAATAAGGTAGCAGTTTGGAAGGTTAGTGAGCACATGAACTTAATGGGCCTAAAGCCCAATTCGAACTGGTTTAATAAGATTAATTAAAGAGGGGTGGACCTAGATTTAGATCAGTAGATAGGATAAGGGATTATCCTTATCCACTCAGAGAGTCCTAATCCAAATCCCCAAATAAGGATTTGGATTAGGAAACTCCTAATGAGATTAGGAGGGTTGATCTTTATCTGCAGATAAGATAAGGATAAATCCTTATCTCTTAAAGAGAGTTCATATTCAAATAAGGATTTGAATTAGGAAACTCCTAATGAGATTAGGAGAAGCTCCCTTTAAGGCTATAAAAGGAGGAGGAGGGCGAACCTCCATTC
The DNA here is from genome assembly GCF_000365185.1 of Nelumbo nucifera. The sequence continues at coordinate 512,896 of NW_010729350.1, read as the reverse complement.
ACTCAATCTGATCTCAAATACAAGAGATAATGAAAGCAACAGTGTGACTGCACCATCTTCTGCTCTTGTCTTCTCCTCCTACTGCCGCCATTGCTAGTTCTTTCTCCAGTTGTAGAAGCGATCAAGAAAGGTTCTTGATATTAGTTTTTTGTGAAAAACTGATATGGAGTCGTGCTCACATACCCTCCATCGAATACTTGCTGAAGGATCCGATTCTTGTGAAGAACCACCTGATGATTCTGCGACATCCAGTACTGTGTCATCTTTAGTGGGAGCAGTCTTTGGCCTCTCCTTGGGCGTGAACACCTTCATTGGGAGTTATTATTTCCCCGTATCAGGTATCTCCCTATCCTACCTTTTGGTTTCAGATCTGGTTCGGTTCTTGGTTCAAGATTGATCCTTGAAAAATATAGTTTTTCTAAAACAAGGAATGTGATTCCCACATGGGAGAGAGAAATTTTTTTAAATTTTGCCCAATTTACCTGCAAGGTTCGGCCATCCATATGATGGATGTCTCATCCATAAGCTCAAGGGCCCTAATTATGTTGACTGGTTCCGAAACCTTATGTTGGTTCTGACGTCCGAGAAATTGGACAAAATTTCTAAGAACCTTGCTCTGGATCGTCCGGGTGACAAGGCTTTTGAGGCCCGAATGAGAGAGTATCAAGAATGGGAAGAGAAAAATTCTCTTGCCCAATGTTATATTATAGCATCTTTATACAATCCGATATAGTGACAATTCGATAAGATCAAAGTGTCCAAGGATATATTGGATAGTCTGAAGACCATGTATGAAGAGCATAATTGTTCTACTCGTTAGAAGGTCTTGAAGCTGTTCATGACGGCTAAAATGACTGAGAGCCAGATGGTTCATGACCATTATCTTAAGATGATGGGTTACATCAATGAACTAAAGGCACTCGGGTCAGGGCTAGATCATGTCACCAAGGTTGATGCCATCCTAAACTCCTTGCCTCCCTCCTTCAATTAGTTTATCATGAACTATAACATGAATAAGCTAAATGTTAGCTTTCAGAAACTCAGCAATATGTTGTAGAGGGCTAAAGAACTGATTAAGAAGGATAAGCCGATAGCCATGCTTGTTGAAGGTGGCAAATTGGGCAAGAAAAAGTGGAAGGCTTAGAAGAAGGTTCGCAAAGCCAAAAAGTAGAAGAAAGACAAGGCATCGGGTGCCTGTCACTTCTACAAGCAGACCGGCCACTAGAAGAGGAATTGTCCTCAGTACCTGGAAACTAAGAAACAAGGTATGTTCGATTCTTTCATCCTAGAGATTAATCTGTTGGTCACTTCTACCTCCTAGTGTATTTGACTCCGAGGCTTCTACTCATGCATGTAACTCACTGCAGGGGTTCAAGATAAGTAGAAGACTAAGTAATGGAGAAGTGACTCTTTACTTGGGGACTTTTGCAACTGTTACAGCTACAACCATAGGCACTGTAGAATTAGTTTTCAAAGAAGGGATTATTGTACAAAAAGATTGTCTTTTCGTACCTAATTTAAGAAGAAATTTGATTTCTGTCTCAAAATTGTGCATTGATGGTTATTCTATTTCGTTCAATAATGTGATTACTATTAAACAGAATAACAAATCCCTTACATATGGGGAACTTGAGAATGGTCTCTATGTTCTCCATCCCTCTCTAAAAACAAACATAACCAAAACAACATCGATAATAAATCCCAAGAAAAGAATCCATGATACAGTTAGTCTCACGTACCTGTGTTATTACCAACTTGGCCACATCAACATAGACTGTATCACAAGGTTGGTAGATGATGGTCCTTTGGATTTTCTAACTGTAGAAGATCTTCTAACCTATGAACCTTACCTTCAGGGTAAGATGACAAAACGGCCATTTACCGGTATGCCTGAAAGATCTACAGGCACACTTGACTTGATATATATTGATGTATTTAGTCTCCTAAATGTTAAGACACGTAATTAGCACGTTTATTTCATAACATTTACTGATGATTATTCTCGGTATGGTTACGTGTACTTAATGAGACATAAATATGAATCCTTTGAAAAGTTTAAGGATTTCAGACAATAAGTCGAGAAACAGTTAGGGAGAGAAATTAAAGCCCTTCGATCAGATCAAGGTGGTGAATATCTCTTTAACAAATTCAGGGATTAATTAAAGGATAATGGGATAGTATCACAATTAGCCCCTCCCACTACACCACAATTAAACAATGTGTCGGAGATGAGGAACCAGACCTTATTGGATATGGTCCGATCACTTCTCATCCACTTAGAATTACCTACATCATTTTGGGAATATGCATTGGAGACTACGATTTATGTGCTAAATCGGGTTCCAACCAAATCCGCTCCAAAGACTACCTATAAGCTTTGGACCAGTAAGAAAGCAAGTGTGAGACACTTGAAGATTTGGGGTTGTCCTACACACGTTAAAAGAACAAGTGCAGAAAAATTGAAATCTGAGACCAATCGTTGCCTATTTGTAGGTTACCCAAAAGGCTCTGTAGGTTACCTATTCTATGATCCGAAAGAACAAAAGATATTTTGCAGTCGAAATGCTTGTTTCTTAGAAGAAAATTGCATCCTAGAGAATCTTCAGCAAGAAATTGTTCTTGATGAGGAGAGCCCAGGAGTAGTGGAAGATGTCCCTCCAGTTCATTACGGCTATGACCATTAAAGTTACTTGGTGGAAACCACAACAAGTGAGGAGGATCCCACGACTTATGTGGAAGCTATGTTGGACATAGATTCCTTGAAGTAGATAGATGCCATGAAATCCGATATGAACTCGATGGAGACCAACAAGGTCTGGACTCTGTAGACCCACCCTCTGGGGTGAAAGCAATTGGTTGCAAGTGGATTTACAAGAGGAAGAAGGGCCCAGATGAAAACATTGAGACCTACAAAGCTCATCTCGTGGCGAAAGGGTACACTCAGAAAGAGGGAATCGACTATAAGGAAACTTTTTCCCCAGTGGCTATGATGTCTATTAGAATCCTGCTACTTCTAGCAGTATACCATAATTACGAGATTTGGAAAATGGTTGTCAAAACCGCATTCCTGAATGTAGATCTTACTAAAGATATCTATATGCAACAATCATAAGAATTCATTGCTGCAAGTCAGGAATACATGGTATGCAAACTTAATTGATCCATATATGGACTGAAACAGGCTTCTAAGATTTGGAACATCCGGTTTGACTCTACTGTCAAGCAATTTGATTTTGAGCAGAATCTGAATGAGTCCTGTGTTTATAGGTAGACCAGTGGGGATAAGGTTACGTTCTTGGTTTTGTATGTAGATGACATTCTACTCATTGGAAATGATGTAGGAATGTTAATTATGGTGAAAGTGTGGCTTTTACAGCAATTCTCCATGAAAGATCTTGGAGAAGCCACCTATATCTTGGGACTTCGACTCTATAGAGATAGATCGAAGAGGATAATTAGATTATCACAGTCTAGTTACATTGACAAGATTGTCAAGAGATACAGTATGGAGAACTCCAAGAAAGAAAATGTTTCTTTCAGGCACAGAGTCACTCTCTCTAAAGGTATGTCTCCCAATACTCCTGAGGAGATTGAGGGCATGAAGGAGATTCCCTATGCCTTAGTCGTAGGAAACATCATGTATGCCATGCTGTGCGCTCCTCCTGACATTGCTTAGGCAGTAAGTGTTGTAAAACATTCTGAAATACCTTTGAATGACAACATTCTGAAATACCTTCGAAGGACAAAAGAGTTTTGTCTGGTATTCGGTGGTAGTTCACCACATATCCAAGGGTATACAGATGTCGATTTTTAGATAGATCCAAATGATAGAAAGTCTATATCTAGGTACATCTTTACGATGGGGGACTGTGTAGTAAGCTAGAAAAGCAACAAACAAGGTTCCACCATAGATTCCACAACCGAATTTGAATACATTGTCACAAGTGAAGCTGCTAAAGAAACTGTTTGCATGAAGAAATTCATTCAGGAATTAGGAATAGTTTCATCCAACACATCATCCATTCCACTGTTGTGTGACAACACTGGAGCTATAGCTCAGGCTAAGGAGCCACGAACCCACTCGAAGTCGAAGCACATCGAGAGGAAGTACCATGTACTGCGGGAGATAGTTAGTAAAGGAGACATCTCGATTCAGAAAGTAGCGTCAATAGAGAATGTAGCAGCCCATTGACTAAGCCGCTTACACATAAAGTGTTTGAGAAATACGTGAAAAGTATGGGACTCTGGCTTGTACCCGATTGGACCTAAGTGCAAGTGGGAGTTGTTAGACAGTTATGCCCTTAGTTCCAATCAGATTGGTGTATCTTTTGACATTTATTGTAAATGAATAAAGTGCATAATTGATTCACGTCATTGTGGTGTGTTTCTATGTATTGATAAACTGGACACTTATGAGACTCGTGTTAGTTTAGAATCTTCACAACCGTTGGATAGATCTGGGGAGGTATATCCTGCCAAGGCTGACACTAATGTGCCACCAAGTTGGTTAGGGTGGCTTTTCTCAATTGTCAGGGTGAGACTTGAGGCACATGCAGTGTGGGTTTTCTTGAAACCCTGAATCAGACCAATTTCTAGTATTACCCTAGACGTTGGAGACAGATGGSAAAAACTAGAAAGTTACACCTGGCCCCTTGACTCGATTATGGTACTACACTAGGTGTCAGATTGGGCTGTCTTTGATATGCCAATCAGTGAAATCCTTAGATGGGGTCAAAACCTGGGTATGTTGGGGTAGTCTAAGAATTCACCTAAGTGGGTGATCATAGTGACAGAATCAGCCCATTTATCGGACAAAGTGAATGATCGAGAAAAACACTCTCTAATGGAAACCTAAACTGTCGACAGTTGATTTCAAACTTGTTAGAGAGTGCAGCACTGCACCTTGTAGCTAAGGGAGATGTCATCTCTTATCGGACAGTGCTTGATCATTATGGGCTAAGAGGTTAAAGTATAAGACCATTGAGGGTAATACTTGATGGGCTAATCTTGCATCTACCCATAGCTCTTGGGTTTTCATAAGGTGGTTGGATCCAAGAACCATTTAATGTAAATGTTGGGCCCATTGATAGTTCATGGTGATGGACTCAGGGGTTTACTGTGACATACAATGAATTTGACCAGGCCTTATAACAGAGGCTAGGTTGAACCCATGTAACTGATGTATAGATCAATGTTAGGGTCCCACACCATACAAAGAGAGCCAAGTTGGCAGTATATTAAAGAGTAAATGAGCACATAAGCTTAATGGGCCTAAGACCCAATTTGAACTAGGCTTAAGTTAGCTAATTAAAAGGGGGTGAATTCAGTTGTTAAACTAATTAGGATTAGGTAAAGGATAAGATAAGTCTTATCCATTTAAGAGTCCAGATCCAAATATAAGATTTGGATTAGGAAACTCTCCCGTAATTAGATTAGGAAACAAATCTCAAACAAACAACTTTGAAATCGACTACCGAAAGTTTTGGTTTCAATCAAAGAGAGTGCAGTCCCAATCATTCACTTTGTCCAACAAAGGGGCTGATCCTGTCACTATGATCACCCACTTGAGTGAATTCTCAGACTGCCCCAACATACCCAAATTTTGACCCCTGATGGATCTCACTGATTGGTACATCAAAGACAGCCTAGTCCAACACCTAATGCAGTACCATAATCAAGTCTAGGGGTAGGTGTAACTTTTCAGTTTTGCCTACTAGTCTCCATGGTCCAAGGCATAACTGGAAATTGGTCCGGGTTCAACGTTTTGAACAAACACACACTGCATGTGCTTTGGGTCTAACATTGGCAGCTGAGACAGGCTACCCCAACATTCTTGGCAGTACATCAATGTCAGCCATGGCCAAATAAAGTTCTCCAAGTCTATCTAATGGCTAAGAACATTCTAAACCAACACAAGTCTTATAAGTATCCAGTTTAAGCGTAATTACACAAAAACATACCCGATATAACATGAATCAATTATGTACTTTTATTCATTTACAATAAATGGGCATGTACATCAATCTGATTGGAGCTAAGGGCATACAATATCTAACACAAGGGAAGGTAGTAACCGTAGTGGTCAGGGAATTGTACCGAGCAACCAGATCACAAATATGCTTGATGAACATCATGGAAGGGTCGAAGCTATCTGGTTCTCTAGGTTAGCATGCACGGCGTGAAGACAAAGCCTTCTTATGAGAGGCTCTTTGATCCTGAACTGAAGTCCCCACCTCAATTGGACCAGACTCCAGCCCTTGAGCCGAGGTGCCCTCCTCGGCCCGATCAAACCCCGCACACTCTTCGCCAAATGAGCTACTACAACTAGACATGAAGGAAATGAAGATAAAGGAAAGACTAGAGCAAGGGAAGACAACTTACCTAAAAGGAAAAAGGCTGACCTCAAGAATGAACAACCGACTTGGAGACACCAGAGTTAGTGCGTGACCTCTAGAACACAAAAGCTCAAAATAGGACAAAGGAAATAGGACCCCAAGGCCCCTAATTATAGCCGGTATATCTAATCAAAGACGGCTCAAATCAACCAGATCTGACGGTTCCCATGAGGGCGATCACATGACTTTCGAGGTCGAAATTGGTTGAGCAGGTGTTTGACGTCCGCAGAGTTTATAATCCAAGTGACATCCGTGCATTCCAGAGACGCGATCTAGCTCTAGGGTTGAGACAGTTGGGTTAGTTAGGTAACCTACAGACCGGACCTCGGCCAAACCAAAGACTAGGTCAAATCCATCCAAGCTTGTCGTGAACTCCCACATCGGGTCAAGTACCCCTGGAATAAGAGTGGGGGCAATTGATGAGGGATAAATTGTGATGACCTACTAGCACGCAGACACGTGGATGCAACTTGATGACATGGATGGAGATTCAGCATTCCCTGCCACCTTGGTAGGCTAAGTCAGCTCGGGTACCTCAGGCACCTCGGCCAAGATCGAGGTCCGAGCAGCTTGTGGTGGCCCAAGCTACCGAGGTGAGATGTAGCCAACTTCTAGAAGATAGCCAACTGTCCTCGGCTTCTCTGGGATCACGCCGCACGCCCGCAAGCCTTATCCTTATCCCTCCCGGATTTGACGAACTCGATAAGCCTTATCAGCTCACACGAAGTCCACCTCCGAGTGCAGAATGGATTCCTAGAAGCGTGGGTCGGGGATCTTGGAGGAGTTTCGTAAGACCTACGACAGCTTGCCTATATAAGGGCTTCAACCCCAACGTCACAAAGTAGGCACGATTATTGCTCGTTAGCCTTCTAACTTACAAGCCTTCAACTCGCATACCATTACTAACTTAAGCATCGGAGCACCCACACTGGGTAAGTCACCTTGCGTCCTCTTAGTTTACTTTATTGTAGTTCGACAGCTGTCATCCAGATAGGAGCATCCAGATCGTGCACCATCACTACCAAATGAAATCAACAATCTCCCAAGCATTGCAGAGGAACCCATCGACGTATTGGTAGCCAAGGTGGTTTGCACCGTCTAGCCAGTTGGGTTTAGGATCCCCGCTTCGAAATGTTGAGTCTTGTACACCTTGAAGAGTCTGAGGTGTACTACAAGGAAGTGTTGTTGTTCCACTCGAGGTGATAAAGAAGTCGGCCCAGCTGGTCCTGGATGATGTTGGGGTTGCAGCCATTGGACCAGTCATACCAAAGATCGATAATCTCCAGTGACTGTTGTAATTTACGACGAGAATGAGTAAAATTGGGGGGGGCATAGGGTTAGAGTTCGACCTACGTCTTTTGAATTTGAGGTTGAGGATACAAGAGAGAAAAGCAAAGAGAACAGATGAAGAGGAATATTAGATTTGTTAAGATGATGGGTTTAACTGCCATTAACGTTATGTGAGGAAAATATCAGAGGAAAATACAAGGGGGTTCGGTACTGTGTAGGGGCGGTGGGAGGGAGGAGAAGAGAAGAGAGAGGGAACAAGAAAAGACGAGGATTACATGAGTTTAATATGTGAAGGGAGAGCAACGTGTTCAGTCTCGTTGGTTGAGACAGAAAATTTTCTGTCCCTAGGGGACAGACGATGCGGAACGAGACAGAAAATGAACACAAAAACTTAAACCCACTTCTTTCAAAGGATTTCAATCGAACTCCCTCCAATATACTCCTCTCCACCGAATCCTGATTCAAAGAAGCATCTCACCGGTCATCCCAATATACACTGGAATCCATGAACGTAGGAACCTCTGGTGGCGGCAAGATTTATGGTAATAAATACTTTTTGATCTCCCCAATGACTCCTTTTTCTTCTTTCACTCACACGGTTCTCGCTGAACATCGCATTTTACTGTCGAATTTGTTCCAAAAGGACAAAGATAATAAACACCATTAAAGAGGTCTTCAGAATTGCAAGGGCACATATCGCTCTGTGCAGTAATACTGATTCACAGTCATCGATCAAATGGAAAGGTTCACAATTCAATTGATGGATTCTTTTTTTTTTTTTTGGATGAAACTACCAACAAGTTTCATTCATCGATCCAAGTACACTATCACAAAGTACAGTAAATCCCCGTTTGAAATCCCAAAGATGGGAGTCCTACTCGTGAAATAAATAAAAGTACATACAGACAGAGGGTAAGAGAAGGGAAGGGGAAAAAGTGGAATAAAAAGTCGTCCTGGCTTTCGCCATTCAAGCCTTCTTGGGAGATTTGGTGGCCTTTAACAGAGATTTAGGCAAGAGCATAGGATTGATGTTGGGGAGATCCATGTGCAATTGTCACACCAGCAACCGTTTGAATCTCGAGGGTTACACCAGCAACTGTTTGAATCTCGAGGGTTTTGATTTTTTCTTTCAACAAATTAAGCTTCCACAGAGTCGTAATCCGTGCAAATTCTTGTGGGATGTTGCCCGTAAACCGATTCCCATACGGCAATATTAAAGATTTCAAGCCAGATAAGCTCGACGGTAATACTCCAACAAGGCTGGTGTTCCGCAAAGCCAGATAAGCTCGACGTTAATACTTCCGTTGGGATCCCAAGAGCTCAAGGATCATTGGAGACGTTCCCTTGGAATTGGAGCAACCTTCTCCGTCTCCGGAAAGACAATAAAGTACCCAAGACCCAACGACAGTGAATCTGAGTCTCTCTCAAATCTGGATTCCTTACAGATCTGAGACGAGTTGCAGAAGGGGAAGAGGGATAGAAAGAGACGGCGAGAGAGGGCCGGAGGTGGAGGGGTCCGCTGCTGCAAACAAGGTGCAGTGGGCAGTGGCGGTGATGAAAAATGAGAAGAGACTACAAAAGTACAAATCTCCTCAATGCACGCCCTGACATAATACTGCAAATCATGCAGACGATTGAAGAATGCGGATTGTCAGGGCCCTCAGACCAGGCCCCTTCAAAATGTTAAAAAGCCATTTCAAATTTTCAATTTCATATGCCAATTGCTAAGCCGCCAATACAGCTGTTTTTATACATGCGACAGTAAACCCCTCTCAAATAGTTATCGCTGTACACGTACAAAAACTAGAGAGCAACAGACGGGAAACGAAAAAAAAATACAACGATTACCCAGGAACCACATCTCCCTGGAAACGCAGCAACTGAATTCACAGCCTTCCCTCTAATCTTTAGTTGGTTATAGAGTTGACTGAAGTTTTTGACTAAATTTCACTTAAAAAAACTGAATTGGTAACTTGAATAAACAAAGCAGCCTCTTAACCACGTAACTGTAGTAAGTCTAGAAGCCATTCATCTCCAAAAGGTAAGTTCTCCGCTTCACCAATGCCTTCACTGCTGCCTTGAATGGCCCATCAAACGCCCCATGAACAAATGCCTCTACCTCCTTTTTATTACTCCCACTGCCTTCCCCTGCTGGCCTGATAGCCACCAGCGTTGCCCCTTGCATGCCCAATCCCTTTGGAAGATCCAAATATGGAGCATACCTCAATTTCATGTTTGAGGCTGGCACTTGAGTCCGTCTCGAAGAGGCTGATGCCGCCAAGGGTTTCTCCCTAAATTCCTTCAGCTGCTCGATACCCATGCTCAAAGTTCCCTGACCTGCTGCATCTGTAAAAATCACAGCTTTCAGAGTAGCATGATTCTTGATTATTGGTTCCAATAAATAGTGCCTTGTGGAAGCAGCAATTAATGAGCTAATAGTCCACACAACTCGCAGTTTCAAACCCCCATTCGTGTAAAATGATTCTGGTATACTCCCATTGTCCTCAAGTGATCCCTGATCAGTTACTGGTTTCCTTTCTATCTGAGTGCCTCCCAAAATAACACAATTTTGGAGTGTGCTTCCAAACTCTGCTTTCCATTTTAGAAGAACCCCATCTTCAGTTTCAACATCGGCAGTTGGAAGTTCGATCCATAGGTTGTGAATGTGATGGAAATTCCTGAGGATTTGATCAAGAGTACACTGAGAGACTTGGGGGAGAAGGGTTTTGTTTGTGTTGTTGCTGTTTCGTAGATGATATAAGGGTTTGAGAAGGTTGAAGAACATGTATTTGAGGAGGTTGGAGAAGAAATTACGGGGTTTGTGGGAAGAAGAATATGAGCTATCGTCACTGTCGCCATTGATTGTTACAACTTCGTCAATATTGATGTAGACATCCTGGACATAGGGCACGAGGGAGTTGAAACGCTTGCAGACAGCAGTGCAGCGCCCAAGAGACCGAATGTCGGCAAGCTTGTTGAGGATTATAAGAACTACTGAATCAGGAATTTTATCAAACTCGCCTTGATCCACATCATCATCAAGATCAGCATAATAAATTCGATTGGACTGCATTTCTTTTCGCCCTATCTTTCAAATTTCCAGTTATGAAAGGAAGGATGTTCTACAGCATACCCAAGAAACCACCTCCGATTGCTTTCTGTCTTTGATAACTTATCCAGCCCTCTGAATCAAAATCTGGTGTTTAACTAATAAAACAGTAATTGTTCAAAGCTTGACTACAGAAGAAAAATGCAATATTGGAAAAGTGTTGAACATGAACATGAGAACAGAACCTTATGCTTAACTTTTGAAGCCCAGTCGGGGAACTACGGTCTACGCTGCTTCTAAGACCAAAACTTTTGACTATCTATGCCTGATCAACCAAAAAAGGATAATCTAATTAAAAGATAAATATGTTCCCAAACAAGAACATCGGAAATTTCCAGCTATGTTTTTAGGATTTATACAGATACAAACGAATTCCATGGAATTTTCCCGATCTTGAAAACCAACGAAAACCGAGTCTTTTGAATATTCGCATGCAAAACCCTCTTAAAAAAACACTCAAATCTATAAAATTCCGTGCCCATTATAAAAGAAAAAAAAATGTCACAACTGTAAGTTCCTAAATCCTAAATTCTTCGTGACCTTAAGCAAGCAACTCATGTCACAGACAGACCTTCCAAACTCCTTCCTATCAAAACCCTAAAACATCGGAAAACCCAATCTTTTATTCAAGGAAAAAAATAACAAAAAGATTCCAACTATATACTACACCTAACTCCACATCAACTAAGACAAACACTATAGAGTCCATTCATAAACAACTAACCTTATCCACCTCGCCGATGATCCACATTTCTTCTCCGAAAAATCTGGTTTTTGCCGGGAAATCATGCTTCACACATCTGAAACCTAGATTTAGATCGATAACTAGCAGGATCTCGAGTCATCCAACGAAACCCCAATCTTTCCGGAAAAAAACACTTGAAATTAGACCCGATTTGCTCAAACCCCCGCAAGAAAAGTATCGAAATGGATGGGAAATTTAGGGTTTTAAAAAGCAAGGCGAGAGCCTAAAAGATCGATTTCTCGGCGATCGCAAGTCGATATTTAAGGCGCGACGCATGGATATATACTTGCTCCGAATAGATGGGGGCGTAGTTCCGTTCTCTCGCGCCCATCGACAGGCTTCTAACGGCGACGCTACGTTAACGTCCCAACAGTCAACACTTCAATTCGTACAGTCACAGTCGAAGATTAAAGCCGTTAAGTCGATAACAGAGCCACAGAGGGAAGTCGACAAGTGGTCATTGACGTGTGAGAAGTATTTGGAGAGCATAAGTGCACGAGCGTAGGTGTAAGTGCAATCCATCCATTCGAATTCCTCACAAAATCCGTCTTCACACGGCATCACACCGTTCGCTGTTTAAGACCGATCGAACCGACTAACCCGAGTTAATCGGTTTTAAAGTTTCTACTATTTCTGCTCGGTTCCGGTTTCAGATTGGCGGTGTGTAATTCGATATACTACTAGAATGGCCCGTGTTTGCAATGTTAAAGGTTGACCAATAAAATCAATCCGTGTTTGCAATGTTAAAGCTTGACCAATAAAACCACATGTTTGCAATAAATAAGGAGATTAGACATTGAGTTTTATTTTGGTAAACTAGAGGTATGAAGTTTTGAATCATTATCTTTTAAAAAAAAAAAGAAAAAGAAAGAAATAACATGTTTGTAGGTAACATTTTTTTAAGGCTGCGTTTGTTTTGGATGTAAATGAGAATCGGGATAAATTTTATACCTTGGTTCAAATTTCCATATGTTTGTTTTAGGTGTTGTTTTACAACATAAATTAACATAAAACTCCACTTAGGATAAATTTTATATGAAGAATCGGTGAAAAGTTACCATCTATAAAATTCATGTAAATCTCCATCTTCGGTGTAAAACTCTACAACGGTTAAATAGCTTCTACTCCATGTTGTTCATTACCACCAACCCCGTACCCACAAGATCTAGAAATCCAAGGTTTTGATCGCTTTTAGGATTGTGTGTTCTTCTCCGATCACAGGGGGCGACGGCCTCACCTCCACTTCCCCCATCTTCGCCTGTGGCTTCTGCTGCGGTCACCGGTGTGGTTCCATAAACCAACAATGGCTCTTTGATCTGATGTTCAAGATATCTGGATCTTGACTTTAGTCTCCAGTTTTGAAATTCAGAGTACAACAGTATAGCCAAGGGTGCAACTAGAAGGATGAAAAGCATGACGGCAAAAGCGATTGAAAGAAGTCGGCCATGATTTCTATACTAGAACAACTAAGTAATTTGTTTGTAATTATATACAGGGTCTAATTTTAATTAATGTTGCCTGTAGCAGCCTACGATGTCGAGCCAAGCTGATCTAAATTAACCGTGTGGTGTTGCAACACCAAGACTGAAAATCGGCCATCTATATCGAATGAAGCAAGTATGTCGTCCCCTATCACACCTAGCTCCGGGTGTTCAGACCATTCTCCAATCCCGTCCATGATCTGGGATTCCATGATGTGGCGCCTTCCCACCAATATAAGGTCAGAGCTAGTGTGAATGGATCGAATAATCTTCACCATCTGCTCTTCATCTTCCACCACCTCTTCTATGAAGAAAACATTTTTACAATGGGAGCAGGTTGATATAAAATTGGTGATGGCTGCGGTATCAAGTTTGATGTCGCAATCGTTGGGATTAGAAGAGTCGGAGAGGATCAACTGTGTAACGAGGAGGGCAGCTATGGTTGGACCTTCCACCATCCGGGAAGCATTTTGCAATGCTCCTCGGTTGTTTGCACCACCCAAGAAGATGACAGCCATACGAAGTGAGAGTTGTTCCAGTGACATGGCGGTGGTGGAGGCAGCAAAGAGACCACGATCAATAATAAGGCCGACAGAGCAAGGTGCAATTGCGAGAACATTGAGATTGAGGTTCCTCATAGAGCCTCCTTGTTTGTATTTGCATCTTGGTTGGAGACAGAGGACGGTGGGACCTCACGAAGAAAGAGGATGGCGGTGAAGGAGACTAGGGCGGGGAATATCGAGAGAGAGAGAGAATTGTTCCCGAATTTGTATTTTCCGAAGAGAAATATCTGGCAATGACACACTAGTCTCCGGCATTGCATTGCCGAGATAGGGAGAGTTTCAGAGTAGAAACAGAGTGAAAGCCTTTCACTTTACACTGTGACAACCAAACATCATCAGTGTAAAAATTTAAATTCACTCGGTTCTATTTTCCACCGATCATCGAACCGGCATGAACTTTTTCATCGATGTAAAATTGAATTTACACCTAAAACAAACGCAGCTTAATAAAAAAAGTTGTAGAAAATTTGCATGCATGTGAGGTGAAATGTCTTTTCTAATACAAAAAAAAAAATAATACTAAAAATTTAAAAATTAAACAGAGACTAAAATCAAGCTTTAATGTCCTTTCTAATCCAAATTAAAATGCTAGTGCAACATTGAAAGAATGACAATGATGGTAATGTTTGACTATACTTCTCATATCTGGGGCACAAAAATTGAAAGTTTAAATATATAGTTCAAGTCTTCAAACAATAATAAATATAATGCGGAAAAGAAAGTCCTCACCAAAAAACTAAGATGTGATTTTCATAACTTGAATATAATGGCAGATGTAAATGCATTAGATTGGAACAATAATGTACCAAATCAATGATAAGAATTGACAAAGAATTGATGGAGAGGCCACTAGTAATCAATCTTTTTTTTTTTTGGCATTGCCTAAAATCCTTGAAAAATAGTTACTACTAATGATTAGAAGTAAATTAACCACTCATTTAGTAACATCTTCGATGACTTAATGACTTTAACCCTTAAAGCATTTGCTTTGATGCTATCTGAACCTAAGACAACTATGTTACTCTGAGAAGCAATGAAATTGTAAAATCAAAACACAATAAATTAGGCTATAAAATAAGAAACAAATATACAAGATCACATCGTTCAATTGAAAAGCCTACACTGACAACATTACCATGGAATCATGCAAACCAAAAAGTAGGTGTATAACAACTTCTTTCTCGTTGTCTCAAACCTTACAAAACCCAAATCTATGAAATAAGGAAAAGCTAAATAAATTAAAAGTTTATCTTGAATAAATTAACTAACGTGAAATTTAAGAGGTGAAGAGACAATAAATTTAACCTGTTCTAAATTGAATGTTTTTACCTTCATGAGCATTCCCAAGTAGGCTAGTGTTGACATATTTGCTAATGAACACAAAGAGGAACATAGATCTAAATCACATACAAAGTAAGAAAAAATTATTATCCAATTAGCTTTGCTTAACTATAAGAAATAAGAGGAAGAATATGTTAATAAGACTTAGAGAGGGGTAGCAACTAAAATTAAAAAAACAAAAAAAAAACAAAATCAAACCATAGTAGTTAAAAGGCAAAGTATAGTGTTAAATCTTACCAATAGGAAATAGGAATAATAGCAAAGTATAAACTATAGTGTTAAATCTTACCAATACGAATAGTAGACAACTGAAGATAGAACCCAAAATAATATACTTGAACCATAAGTAATAGGTATAATCATTAATTAGCTCCATATTTTAGTCACGAATAATTGGGTAGATATAATCCTTATTTTCATTTTGCTTGTACAATTATACAATATTAAGTATATTATTCATTGAAGATTCCTAGTGAAGTTTAACTAAATAGCTATACAATAAATCAGGTTAAAATATAGATAAATTAAGAATAATAATGTTTGTCCCTTTAATTAATATAGAGGCTACTCAATTAAAGTTTGTTGGTATATTAAATTTTAAGAACATGAAACAATTTTTAATTGTTGCAAGAACTTGCAACTAAGTTTGATGAATTGCATAAGATAAGCAATGGTGGTTATATATTTTTCTCAAATATAATATTCACCTAACAAGTGTACGCCACCTTAATCTAAAAAAGGGAAGAAAATGGAACTAAGGTATAAATTATACCAAATAATATCAATATTTTTTATTCAAAAGATAATATCATAGCATTAAGAAATATACACATTACAAGGGCCCCACTAATAAACATCACTAAGCTAATATTCTCCCAAAGTAATTGCCTGACTTCCACAGACTATTCCAAAAAACAGAATTATGATACTCACAAGCTATATTAGCTAGATAGTCAGCACACATATTAGCTTCTCGATAACAATGAGTCAAAAAAACATTTGGACACTGGCTTAAGAGATTGATAGTGCTTTGGGATAGGAATTCATTCTTCCAATTAGGGTATTTTTGGGATTGCACGACCTGGTCACTTCTATCTGGAAGGGGTTGCACTCTTATCTGGCGACGGACGAGATACCTGAGGAGGAGAAGAAAGTGAATGATCTCGGGACTTGCCTGGCGGGAATACTCCGATGCTTAAGTTAGTAGCAGGAAGAGAGTTGCAGAGCAAGAAATGAGAGAGCTAGAGTGCATATCACACAAGTTGCAATACCTTTGCTCTTTGGGGGTCGGAGCTCTTATATAGCGGTGCCCTATCAAATCAGGCATAACTGCCTCTGCTTCTCTACCGCAGCCATTACCTGCCAGGACTGCGTAGGTAACTGTTGCAGAGTACGGCCCTGCCAGGCCGGGGACACCTCTCAGGGTTGACAGGCACGATGCCACCTGGCGAGAGACATGGGTGCAGGTCTCCAGATTTGGCAGGTACGGTTGTCAGACAGGAGATCTTCCTGTGATACGCCGAGCTGCTCTTCCGCGAGCTGCCTTGTACCAAGCTACCCTATGCCGAGTTGCAGGTGTCGTATCGAGGCGCTTCTACCCGAGGTGGCCTACATAGGTTTGGGTAGGAGTAAATTTATTCTAACTTAGGGGGCTCCCGAGCTCAACCCGAAGTGCCTTGAGCTCGGGAGATTCCTGTCTTGGAGGAATCTTAGCTCGGGGCACTTCCTTGGAAGAATCTTAGCTCGGGATAATCAGTGTGTCACCTGGTATCGAGCTGCTACGCTGGATCTTGGCAGACTGGTCACGCTGAGTTGTCACTTATGCTGAGTCACGTCCACGTGTCCTCTTATGAAGAGGTCAGGTCAAATCACCCTCCATCAATTGCCCCCCAGTCCTCGAGCCAGGGGTCCCGACCTGATGTGGGGAGTTTACGACGTGATGGGTGGATTT
Organism: Nelumbo nucifera; assembly: GCF_000365185.1. The sequence continues at coordinate 496,021 of NW_010729350.1, read as the reverse complement.
GGCCTGAAGTCTAGGCCGCCTTGTTAGAGTTCGTCGGTCAGACCAGTTCGTTGCTTGGCTCAATCAAGGATAACCCGGGTCGCGTACAGTTCACGCGTGGACGTCACGCGATCTATAAACTCTGCAGACGTCAAAAAACGCGCTAAATTGATTTCACCTCAGGGGTCGTGCAGCCGATTTTCTTGAGAGTCGTTAGATCGTCTTGATCTCGACCATTGAATCTCGAGCATATCGGCTATAAATAGAGGGGGACCCCAACCATTTTCTCCGCCATAAGTTCACTAACACTCGTCTTGAGGTCGCGGCTAAGCTCTTCAGCTCGGGTTTTCCAGTCCACCATTCTTCCTAGTTAGCTCGTCTTCCCTTGGTGAGTCTCCTTAGCCTCTCCTCTTCAGTTCGGTTCCAGTCTTTTCAGTTTTGTAGCTAGCTTCCCTTGGTTCATTTTTCAATTCGTAGCTATGTTAGACCATAGCTTCGATAGTCTTTTAGATGAGCCCGAGGTGGGCACCTCGGCTCAAGTAGGTGCCTCTGAGGCACATTCCACCTACAAGGTGCGGGAGACCTCGGGCAACCCGACATCCACCTCTAATCGAGGTCGAATAACAAACAAGTTCGGTCCTTCTACCATGACGGTAGATAGGCTTAGGAGCCTGATAGCTCGGTATAACCTTCCTAGGGAGTATACCTACCACCTTCCTACAGGCGACTTCCCTTGGGAACACGGTCGCGACGAAATCGTGATTTTCGGGGAATAGCTCGTGGTCGGACTCCGCCTTCCACTGCACCCCCTAATTTTTGAAGTGTTAAATCACTTCGACGTCACTATAGACCGGCTTCACCTGAACTCCATTCGGAACGTGGTCGATACCATCTCCCTTTGCTTCAACTACACCTTGCCTCTCGACCTTGACATTTTTGCCTCCATACTTTCCATAAAGAAGAATTCTTTTAGCGTTCTCCCCGAGCACAGGCGGACTTACTACCTGTCCCCTCGCTCGGGCTACAAGCTGCTACATGACCTCCCCAATAAAATCCTAGCCTGGAAACGAGATTATTTTGTAGTTCGAAACCCTGTGGGATGGCCCTTCCCTACTCACTGAAGGGTGGCCATTCAGGACTCCGGCATTACGCTGGACCGGGATACAAGGGAGACACTCCAGTCTTGGGCAGAGCTCGGCTTCAACTACAAGGACTTCATCGCCGAGAACAAGCTCATTGAGGCCGGTCTGAGTCCTAGTAGGTCACCTTGTTTAGAGTTAGTATTTTTTCTTCGATAGCCAGTTTCTACTTCTTGGAGGCCGGTCTGAGTCCTAGTAGGTCACCTTGTTTAGAGTTAGTATTTTTTCTTCGATAGCCAGTTTCTACTTCTTGGAGGCCGGTCTGAGTCCTAGTAGGTCACCTTGTTTAGAGTTAGTATTTTTTCTTCGATAGCCAGTTTCTACTTCTTGGAGGCCGGTCTGAGTCCTAGTAGGTCACCTTGTTTAGAGTTAGTATTTTTTCTTCGATAGCCAGTTTCTACTTCTTGGCAGCATTACTGACGTCGAACTCTGTTCAAGGTCCTATGGAGTGACTTAGTGCAGAGAAACTCTCTAGAAAAATGAAGGGGAGAAAGAAGTGAGCTGCAAAGAGAGCTCGCATCGAATCTCCATGGGCTCCTACTCCCGAGCCCGAGCTACCTGTTGAGCAACCTGCTGATGCTCCTCCAGTGATTAACTTGGAGGAGTCGGAGAACCCCCCACCTCGGGAGCTCGAGGCGATTGCGGAGACCGTTCCCGAGACAACTGCGGAGCCTGCTTCTGAGACTGCTGCTACTACTTCGGGAAGTGGGGAATCAGCCCGGGGATCAGACCAGAGTATTCTGAATCGGCAGTACAGCCTCCGGAAGAGCAAAGGGGCTGCGTGTGCCAAGGAGGTCTCCATCTGGGCCGAACTATCGCTTGCTCTGCTCGGAGCTCGAGCAGCTCCCCATTGCATGATGGTAAGTCTCGTATTTCAACTTCAATTTCTGCAACTGTTGCTTTACTGGTCCTAACTGGGATTCTCTTGGCAGGTGAACAATGTCATGCACGCCCTGACCTACCAGTCTGAGCAGCACTTAAAGCGAGCTCTGGCTGCCGAAGACTCAGCCTGCACAGCTCACTCCGATCTGAAGCTAGCTCGCAGCCAAATCCACCGGCTGGAGGGCGATGTGCTAGCTCAGAAAGAGTTAGTTACGTCATTGATGTCAGAGAAAGAGGAGTGGCAGCGCGAGAAGGAGGAGTTGTTGTGCGAGGAGAATCTCAAAGTGCCAAGTAGAGAATCTCGAAGCTGATGTCAAGGAGCGAACTGATATCCTTCTTGGTGCTATGGAGGAGGCCAAGGTCAAGGCCGTCCAAGACTACGTCAGGTCGGAGGAGTTCGACGGGGTGATGATGGATGCCTACCACAAGGGCTTCAAGCTCAGCAGGTGGTTGATAAAGCGCGAGTTCCCGCAGCTCGATGTAAGCATTATCACTACCTTGCGAATCACGAGAGATGTAGCCCGTCAGGCCGCTGAAGACCCGGACTCTAAGGAGGAGGGCGACGAAGACATCGGGGAGGCTGACACTACCAACCAGGCTCCCGACCAAGCTGACACTTCTGCGGAGGATTCGAGCAAGAGTGATGGGTCCCTTAAGTAGTTCAGACAGTCCTTGTACTGCGAGCTCAGTTTTTCCTTTTCTTTTCCCCTTTAGTAACAAACTTTTTGTAACGAAATACATCTTTGTAATGAAAATATACTTTTTGCTAAGTTTATTTGTCGAAGTAACTATTTTACCTCGAACTGTTAAGCTATCAAGCTAAGTACCCAAAGTGGAGGTTTCTCGACTATCGTCACTCCGAACTATCTCCTACTTAGGGGTGATTCTATGATGTACACCAAGGTGAGCGACATAGTAGGGTATATGCCTGACCTGTCTGCACCTGGGTTACTTAAGTTGACATCGGTTGTCCCTAACGGGTTCAACCCACTGTATGCCAGGACGGGTTATGCATCATAGGGTTCACACCCGAGCTGCCTGCGCCTTAGGCATTAAAAGTACTTAGCCTATGCCGATAAGGCGATTAGGTTTTACACGGTACCGAGATCTTTCGTTAGCTCGACATTTTGGCCCTTAGGCTGAGGGAGTAACTTATAGTCCACTCTTCTAGAGTTCGCCCATGCCGAAGAGTCGATTGGGCGCCAAGGTCCTTAGCTCGGCGTCTTAGCCCTTAGGCTGGGGGAGCGACTTATAGTCCACTCCTCTAGAGTTCACCCATGTCAAAGAGGCGACTGGGTGCCGAGGTCCTTAGCTCGGCATTTTAGCCCTTAGGCTGGAGGAGCGACTTATAGTCCACTCCTCTGGAATTTGCCCATGCCGAAGAGGCGACTAGGCGTTGAGCACCCGCTTTACTCGGTAGAGACCTTCCCAATTTGGGCCGAGCTTACCAACACCGGGCTCAGGTACCATGACTTTACGAAGAACCAGGTCACCGACGCGGAGGTTCTGCTTCTTGACTCTGGTGTTATAGTATGAGCTACTCTCTCCTGGTAGGCCGCGGTCCTAATGTATGCAAGGTCTCGTACCTCATCAAGTAGGTCGAGGTTGGTGCGTAGCTCATCCTTGTTTGCCTCATCGTCGTATGCTTCCAGGCATAACGTGGGGACCTTGATTTCGGCGGGGATCATGGCCTCGGTTCCATAAGTGAGGTTGAAGGGGGTCTCGCCTGTTGCGGTCTTCACCGTAGTTCGGTAAGCCCATAGTACGCTAGGCAACTCATCTGCCCACAGTCCCTTAGCTCGGTCTAGGCGTGCCTTCAGTCCACGGAGAATGGCTCTGTTTGTGACCTTCGCTTGGCTATTTGCTTGAGGGTGCGCCACCGAGGTAAAATTTTGTTGTATTCCCATATATTTGCACCAGTTCTGGAATTTAATGTCCTCGAACTGCTTGTCGTTGTCATAGATGAGTACTCGGGGTAGTCCGAAATGGCACAATATATTCTTCTAGAAGAAGTTCTGCACATTTCGCGTTGTGATCATTGCGAGAGGTTCGGTCTCCACCCACTTGGTGAAATAATCAACTGCTACAACTAAGAACCTCCTCTGTCCTGTCGCTGGTAGAAACTGTCCGAGTATATCGATCCCCCACTGTTCAAAGGGCCATGGGCTGGTGAGATACTTTAGGTCGCCAGTGGGCTGGTGGTGGATATTGGCGTGCTTCTGACATTTATCACACCTTCTGACGAACTCAATCGCATTTGCCTTCAATGTTGGCCAATAATACCCCAGTCATAGTGCTTTCTAGGCGAGGGCCCTACCCCCCAAGTGTCCGCCGCACAAGCCCTCATGAGTGTCGCAGAGTACGAGCTCGGCTTCAGAAGGTCACAAGCAACGCAAATAAGGGAGCGTGTAGGATCTTCAGTACAACCGTCCGTCTATTATGACATATTTGGCTGCCTGACGCTCTACCCTTCTAGTAGCACTACGATCTGCAAGGAGGGTCTCGTGTAGTAGGTAGCTCGCAAGTGGATCAATCCAGCTCGGTTCTGCTTGTACGACAAGAGTGACCTCCTCTGCCCCCCTGAGAATGCTAGGCCGAGGCAGGTTCTCTATGTACACGGTCCTCATGGTGTTGTCGCTTGTGCTAGCTAATCGGGACAAGGCCTTGGTCTCAGCGTTCTCGGATCTCGGGATCTGTTTGATGAAGTATGACTGGAAGTTGAATAGAGCCTCTATGACTTTGGCTAAGTAGGCGACCATGGTAGGCTCGCGAGCTTCGTACTCGCCAGTGACCTGGTTGACCATGAGCTGGGAGTCACTGCAGATAACGGCGTGTTTGGCTTTTACTTCATTTGCTAGGGCCAGCCTGGCTATCAACGCCTCGTACTCCGCTTGATTGTTCGACGCAGCGAACTCAAAGCATAACGAATACTCCAATTTCACGTTGCTTGGTCCGTACAAAACGATTCCAGCTCCGCTGCCCTACTAATTTGATGAGCCATCAACATGGAGGAGCCAAGGCTCCTCATCCCAAGACAGGTTCTGTCTAACCATGAGAGAGGCCGCACTAGTTGGAGTCCCCTCGCTGTGCTCAGGCTCGGCCAACTCAGGGACCTCGGTGCTGAAAGTGCATTCTGCGACAAAGTTAGGTAAGGCTTGGGCCTTGATAGCAGTTTGTGGCTTATATTAGATGTCGTACTCGCTGAGTTCAATTGCCCACTTTGTCAACCTACCGGAGACCTCAGGCTTGAGAAAGACTTGCCTCAAAAGCTTATTGGTGAGGATGATGATTGCATGAGCTTGGAAGTACGGTCACAGTTTCTGAGCTGCAACAACTAGCGTGTACGCCAACTTTTCGATCTCAGGATACCTTGTCTTTGCTTCCTGCAACACTTTGCTAACATAGTAGATGGGTCGTTGGACCCGATCTACTACTTTTGTCAGTACCGAGCTGATTACCTCATCACTCGCGGAGAGATACAGCTCCAAAATGTCTCCCTCCTCGGGTCGGGTTAACACCAGGATACTAGCGAGGTACCTTTTAAGCTCGTCAAAAGTGAGCTGGCACTCTTCGGTCCATTCAAAGTCTTTGCTTTTCTTAATTGCCTTAAAGAAAGGCAGGCAACGATCTACCGATTTAGACACTGCTCAGAGCGGCTATTCAGCCATTCAACCTCTAAACCTCCTTCAATTTTCGGGGTGGTCTCATATCTAAGATGACCTTAATTTTATTAGGGTTGGCCTCAATACCATGTTGGTTAACGATGTAACCTAGGAATTTACCTGAGGTGACACCAAAAAAGCACTTGTTCGAGTTTAACTTCATATTAAACTTGCGCAATATTTCAAAAACAGAGTGCAAATCATTTAATAATTCGCTTGAAAAGTGGGTTTTGACGACCATGTCGTCTACATAACACTCTACTTTTTTTTCCGATCAACGGCTCGAACAATCAGTTTACAAGTCTCTGAAATGTTGCCCCAGCATTTTTCAGTCCGAAGGGCATGACCTTGTAGCAGTGCAGGCCGAGCTCGGTTATGAAGGCCGTTTTTTCTTCATCAGCAGGGTCCATTCTGATCTGGTTGTAACCCGAATAGGCGTCCAAAAAGCTCAACAACTCATGCCCTGAGGTTGCATCCACCAAACGGTCGATCTTAGGGAGTGGAAAGCAGTCCTTCGGGCAAGCTCGGTTCAGGTCGGTATAATCGACACACATGTGCCATTTACCGTTAGCCTCTTTTACCAGAACGGGGTTGGCTACCTAGCTCGGGTAATGGACTTCCCTGATAAAATTGGCTACAAGGAGCTTCCCAACTTCCTCGTCAACTGCCCTACAATGCTCCAGGGCTAGGTTGCATTTCTTCTGTCTAACGGGCCTAACTACAGGATCAGTGTTCAGTTTGTGAGTAAAGATTTTAGGGTCTATGTCGGGCATCTCGGTTGCGGACCATGCAAAAATATCTAAATTTTGAAGTAAAAATCTTACCAATTGAGATTGTACAGGCTTCTCAATTGAAGCGTCAATCTGGAGGGTCCGAGCTGGGTCCTCTGTTGAAGAAGACACAGAAGCCGTCTCTTCTATAGGTGCAGCTCGCTCTTCATAGTGCTCCATAGGTCGCTCCAGCTCGAGGTCGTCTGCTACCTTGTCTTTTCCTTTGAGGGCGGCAACATAACACTTACGAGACTCGAGCTGATCGCCTCGCGCTACCCCAACTCCGAAATTCGTGGGGAACTTCATGGCCAAATAATAGGTGGAGACCACCGCTCACAAAGCATGAGTGATGGGCCGACCTATTATAGCATTGTATGGAGAGGGAGTTGTGACCACCAAAATGTTGTGCTCGAGCCTCACTATGCTGGGCTAGGTGCCGACCTCCACCAATACGAGGACTCTCCCTAGGGGCCTGACTTCCTCCCCGCTAAAGCCCACCAAGGGAGTGTTCGCGGGCTTGAGATCGCTCTCCTGAAGCTGAAGCTTGTCGAAAGCGGGCTTGAAGAGTATGTCTGCCGAAAGCTAAAGCTAAAGCTTATCTTTACGACGAGCGCGTCATCATGGGAGTACTGGACTCCGTGCGCATCATCCTCGGTGAAGAAGATTGGTTCCTCTATCTTGGGTCACTTCGGGGGATTCCGCTCTTCTCTTTCGATCTCACGAGTTGAGGTCCTTGCCGCGGCTGAGGTGCAACCCGCGACAATTGATCCGTCGGTGATCATTTGGATCGTTCCTCGAACTGGCCTTTCTTCGGGTGGCTACCTCTGCAGTTGGTCACCTTGCTTGTGGCTGGACTCCGGAGCGTCTCTGCCTTGCTCGCTCTACCGACCTGTTTTATTATCATTTTGTACAAAATTTCTTAAATATCCACGATGGATAAGTTCTTCTATCTCATCGCAGAGGATTTTACAACTTTCGGTACTATGACCGTGATCTTTATGAAAATGACAATACAAATTCTTATTTCTAACATTTGGATCTCCTCTCAGTCGAGGTGGCCACTTCACGTACGGCGCGTCCTTTATCGCCATGAGGATCTCAGGTCGCTTCGCGTTCAACAGCGTGTAGTTCGACCTATCGGCTGGAGGAGCTCGGAAAGACTGGTCTGGCCTTCCTCCCTGAGCTGGCTCTTTTTTCTTTTTGCTGTCCCCGTGGGTCGAGGACTCACCTTCTCTTTTCCCCTTCTCAGGCAGATTCTCGCCCTTCTGGTTCATCTCCTCCTCCGTTCCGATGAACTGGTCCACGAGCTTAAGGAATTCAGTTACATCCCTAGGTCTGTTGACAACCACGTGCCACTTGAGCTCCTTGTGCGGGATGAGACCTGACTCCCAAGAGGGTTCTAAGTTTGGGAGGTCTCTCCCCGGCGGGGGGGTTGCCCGCTGCGATGGTGGGGCTTGGCCTACTGCGCAGTGGAGTGTTGAGGAGGAACTTGTTGCTGGTTCTGGGGCAATGGTGGAAACTGCTATTGATACTAGTGCTGATAGACTTGGTGCAACACTTGCTGCTGATACAACTGAAACTGTTGAAACTGTTGCACTTGGGCCTGCATAGCTCGCATGCAGTGCACCAGGACTTCAAGCTGGTTTTGGCCGGTCGCCGGAGGAACAATGGAAGGTTCGGCGAAAGTTGCTCCAACTGTGGAGGGGAGTGGAGCATTCACAGGTGTCATTATCAGAGGCACATTCAGTGTAGGAACCCCGTCTGTAGAGAGGGGGACGGTAAACTTTCCAATACAAACTATTGGGGCCTGAAGTTGCTCTCCGGTAGTGCTCATTTCTGCGCTGCATCCGGCGTTGCTGGAGGAAGCCATGGAAACCGAAGTTGCAGAGTTTGGTGGAAGAAGACTTTTCGAAGCATTCCCACAGATGGTGCCAATTGATGATGCGCGACCTGGTCACTCCTAGCTGGAAGGGGCTGCACTCCTATCTGGCGACGGACGAGATACCTGAGGAGGAGAAGAAGGTGAATGATCTCGGGGGACTTGCCCGGCGGGAACACTCCGATGCTTAAGTTAGTAGCAGGAAGAGAGTTGTAGAACAAGAAATGAGAGAGCTAGAGTGCAGATCACACAAGTTGCAATACCTTTGCTCTTTGGGGGTCGGAGCTCTTATATAGCGGTGCCCTGTCAAATCAGGCATAATTGCCTCTGATTCTCTGTTGCAGCCGTTACCTGCCAGGGCTGCGCAGGTGACTGTTGCAGAGTACGGCCCTGCCAGGCAGGGGACACCTCTCAGAGTTGACAGGCACGCCGCCGCCTGGCAAGAGACGTGGGTGCAGGTCTCCAGGTTTGTTAGGTACGGTTGTCAGACAGAAGATCTTCCTGTGATACACTGAGCTGCTCTTCCACAAGCTGCCTTGTACTGAGCTACCCTGTGCCGAGCTGCAGGTATCGTATCAAGGTGCTTCTACCTGAGGTGGCCTACTTAGGTTTGGGCAGGAGTAAATTTATTCTAACTTAGGGGGCTCCCAAGCTCAACCCGAAGTGCCTTGAGCTCGGGAGATTCCTGCCTTGGGGGAATCTTAGCTCGAGGCGCTTCCTTGGAAGAATCTTAGCTTGGGGTAATCGGAGTATCACCTGGTATCGAGCTGCTACACTGGATTTTGGCAGACTAGTCATGATGAGTTGTCACTTATGCTGAGTCACGTCCACGTATCCTCTTATGATGAGGTCAGGTCAAATCACCCTCCATCTGATATAATGGACTTAGAGTTTGAAACAACTTCATATACTGCCCAAAGTTCAGTTGTTTTAATTCAACCATAGTAACTCCAATATTGATGCAAAATCCTTCATTTGATACTTCTCCAAACCCCTAAATAGTCCTATAACTACAGTAGTCAATCCTATGCTTCTTTCGACTGAACCATAAGACTTATGTCGGGGAGGGTTCCATTTGATACTTCTCCAAATCCTGGAATCACTCGGAACAACTGAATTAGTGGTAGGGAAAACATCTATATAATATTGAATGGATGACCAGATTGGTTTACCAGTTGTATTTATTTGTTGGAAAAATCTTTTCATTCCTAGATTCCATATTATCCACAAAGTGTGACATGATAATGATAGGTTTCTGTTGTCCAGAATTTTTAACAAATGACTTACCCATTGTATGAAGTCCTAATCAGCACTTGGATTAATATCTAGATATGTCCAAATATTTCTACTGACATCACAATTTGTAAATAAATGCTTTAAATCCTCAAGTTCCTGATTACATATTTGACAAACAAGGTTTTGATTGATATTAATGTGATAACGTTGAGCAGATGTTGAAAGTTTGCCTTGAATTAGCAACCACATAAAAAATGTTGAATCCTATAAAAACAAATTCGATAAGGAAAGTAGTTATGTTGGGCATATTTATGAGTGAAGAGAACTTCATAGGTTGATTTAACTGTTACATTGTCATCCTTAGTCGACTGGCCCCCAAACCCATTTGTCTTAAGAGGGATTGCTCTAACCATATGAACAATTCTAATGGGTAGAAGAGATTCAACTTCAGTGATATTCTATGTTCCATTATCAATTCACTGCATGATTGATTTATACGACCCAATGGTTAGGAAGTATTGAACAATTGACAAAAATTGCAAACTAAAATATATAATTTTTCTTAAATTCCAAAAAAAGAAAAAAAAAATGCACTACCTATCAAGTAAGGTGTGTCAGCACACGATTTTTGTTCAATACGCCGCCCAAACCGCCAATTCACCCTGAACATCTGATCAGACACTTCCAATCTTTCCGAAACACCCAAAAACCTAAAAAGCACAACTTTCAGCCCCAAAGCCTTTAGATCCATTGTTAAACCTGCCCAATACCTATTTGATAGCCCCAATCGACCCCCACTTATACCTCAACCATTAGATCAGACACAATCGTCAGCCCAAAACACCTTCGTCTACCCCTCTATCACACCTAGAAAGCCCAAATTCCAATTCTCCCTAATCCAGGCCCAATTGGCTCAATAACCTCACCAATCACCTCAGATTGCGCCAAAACCCTATCCTGCAAAATTTTACCCCAAAACTGCATTTCTTTGCCCTTTGGTCACACATAGATTCTATTTCAAGGTCCTAGATTCACCGAATTGAGCCCTTTCCAGATCTGCCCAATCCAGGCCCAATTGGGCCAAACTAACCCACCATTCACCTCAGACTACCCAAAAACCCTATACCCTATGAAATTTCAGCCAAAACTACACTCATTTACCCTTCCATTTAAAAAGATTTTGGTTAATCTCACTAGCCCACTCACATAAAATCCTTATCTGCACTCAGACCCATCTCAACCCTCCACCTTTTTGACCCGGAACCACCCGCCATTGAACCAAGACCCCGGTCCGACCCCTTGGACTCATTATGACCCAAAATTACAAAACTACAAATTTGCCCCTGAACGTCCCTGAAATTACAAAAGAACCCCAACACTCTTTAAAAAGGGGCCGATTCATTCATTTCGCCGAATCCGAAGAATTGGAAGGAGGGTCCTCTCTTCCTCCTTTAGACACACGGCGGTAGAGCGGCGAACCAAGGGAGCGGCGGCGATTTCCAGCGGTCTCTTACCGTTTTTTATGGCTCTTCTCATCCCCCATAATCCACACCTCGTCTTTTAACATCTCGGCCTCAAACAGTGGTGGCGGAGGAACAACCGCCAGAGCGGCGCGCGGGACACAGCAGCGGCGATCTTCCCTATATTCCTCTTTGTTCTTCCATTCTCTCCACTTTTCCCTCTCATCTCCCTTCCTTTGCATCTCCATTTTCCGCCGGCGAACTGCTGTTCGTCTTCCTCTTGTCGAAACAGAGCACCCCACAACGGCAAACTCAGATGTAACCGGCGGTGATCGAGTTTGCCACTCACTCCTTTCCTCAGCTCTCAGATTCCAACCCAACATAGCCGCTTTGTTCTTCCTCTCCAGTTTGACAAAACCCAACCGTAGCAGCATAACTGAACTCCTTGATCGCCACATAAACCGAGGGCCCTCTTAGCGAATCGACGGTAGCAGCCTTCATTGGACTTCTTCGTTCGCTCAGTTTCGAACATTGAAAGCCGATTCCTCGATTGCAACCTCCACATTCATCTGCCGTGTAAGGAAGACAGTCTTAGGCTAAACAGAATTCTCGTTCTCTGCAGCATCGAATGAGTCCAGGCCAAAATCCGATCCAGATTGACTAAGATCCCCTGGTCCCATTGTAGTCCGACCATCTGTCTTGTTCATGCAGTAGAATGCTTCTACCTAGGAATTTTGAGAAAGAAATCACTATTAACTCATTATGCATCGCTTTTTCGAGATACTGTTGCAGCGCTCTATTCTTTTACTGCCATTTTACTGATTTTATCATTAAAGATTGGATTCAATTTGGCTAGCATGTTTAGAAAGTTTTGAATCTCAATATACTATTTTCCTTCCCGGTTCCGTTTATTTTGTTCGTATTGTTTGTTTTGTGTTAGGATATAAGACAGAAAATAAGAGATGTGGGAATAAATGTATGAAAATAATATAATTAAAAAAATCTTACAAAAATGTTATGAAAAATGGGGTAAGAAGAGAGAGGCGAGGTGATGACGGAGAAAAGACTCTTACAGAGTACCAAGAAAGGGGAAGGGCTATCAGTTACAGAGAAAGAGAGAGGAAAGCTGTTTTGAAATAAAAAATAATAATAATAAAAGTAATAAAAAATGATAATAAAATCTATGATAATGGGGCTGATTTGTAGTTGGACATAATGGCAAGTTAGGAAAAGTTGGAGGGGAGAGTATGCTGCCAAGTAAGTGATGAATTAATACATTAATAGGGTTTCATAAGAAAATAAAAAAATATGAATAATTGATAAAAAGAAAAGGAGAGAAAAAACTATAAAAATATAACAATAAAAAATTAAAATTAAAAATGATAAATGATAAATAAAAACTTTGAAAAAATTAATAAACATAAAAAAATCAAATAAATAAAAAATAATAAAAAGCCAAAGCAAAAATAAAATAAAAAGATAAACAAACAAAAATAGGAAAAAATTACTTTTTGGCTTATCCTTGTGATTTGCTTTCTTTATTACCTTTTCTTGTTTAGGTAATTGTTTAGTTTCATACTTGGATATTAGTATCCCATGTGAGCCCCACCTATCGGATCCGGGAGAGGGGTGCCTAACCCCTTTCCTCTTCAATCCGAGTCTTACCCGGACTAGTGTAGTCAGTGGCTTGGGCCTTGGAGTCATTATCAAACCAAAATATTTTTGATGCCATTCTTGAAGGTTCCATCACCTTCATTTCCATAACTGATGGGTGGTGACTCCATTTCTAGCCCAACTGGCAAGTGAGCCGGTTTTTCGACGCTCACAGATTGACGACTCCACTGGGGAGTTCTTGGACCATAGGTGTGGTCCATGGGGTGCCGAGCCAATGGGTTTTTCTTTTTTCCTATTCGAAATAATCCTGTTCTTCTTACCACCTGTTTAGGTTATTGAATGCAATGTTTCTTGTGTTATTTTGTTGATAACAAGTGTGACTCTCTTGTCCCATTTTTGGCTTGTTGATTTCTTTATTTTTTTTCTTGCATAATCAATCTACTTTCATCAATTGAATGGATTATTTCTTAGTTTCTCGAGTTTTGATTTACATGAATTTGGATTAGGAAATTTGCTTTGTGTATGCATGCTACTTTCTTGAATTAGGAATTTCAGGTTAGGGAATAAGTCTCTTGCATGCTCTTATGCCACTCGTGTTTGGATAGTAGATTTGCATGTTTTGTTGAGAAACAAAGTTCAAGTTGAATGTGGGGAAGTGGTTGGGACTGTCAATAAATTGCATGTTCCCTATCTCTATCCCCTAATTTAATTCAAGTGTAGAAGTGAGAAAATGAGTATAAGGATGAGGGTAAATTTGTGCGAGAATGAATGCTAAAACAAGGAAGGAAAATGGAAACTGAATTCCATATGTGTATTTTCTCTCACAATTCCTTTATGTGGTGAATTAACATGCAAATTGTTTGAGGAGTTTTGAAAGCATATGTACACTTAAATCCAATGGGTTGTCAATGAATCATTTCACATGAGAAGCATGGCTTTTACTTGGGCAAGCATGGATTTCTCTTCTTAATGCTTATGGCCAATGTTTAGGACTTCCAAAGAGGTAAGCACCACTCTCTTAATCATTTTCTCTCTCTTTTCTGAACTTCATGGACTATCAATAGTATTGAATCCTAGTCTACAATGGTTTTGTACATGGATTTGGATAGGATTTGACTATGACATTGCCTTTGGAAGCATGTCACACTAGCAAAACTTAGAATTTGTTGTTTCTTAAATGTCTTTACATATGAATATCATGCTAAAATTGGGTAGTTTTGAAGGTCAATGCAAGTTTTTGGGATTATCCTCATTGCTGAATTTTCTAGCCTTTGGGATTTCTTTGACCCCCCAACATGTAAAAATGATGATTTTCAAAGTATTCTCATTGCTGAAATATTTAGGTTTTGATACTCTTTTGGGTTCAAGAGTGTTAAAAATGTTGGTTTCAAAAGCTTTCTCATTGCTGAAATTTCTAGGTTTTGGTTTTCTGTTGATTCAAGAGTGTGAAAAATGTTGGTTGCAAAAGCTTTCTCATTGTAGAAATTTCTGGGTTTTGGATATTTGTTGATTCAAGAGTGAAAAATGTTGGTCCCAAAAGCTTTCTCGTTGCTGAAATTTCTGGGTGTTGGTTTCTTGTTGATTCAAGAGTGTGAAAAATGATGGTTTTGAAAGCATACCGATTGCTGAAATTTCTGGGTTTTGGGTTCTCTTTGACCCCAACATGTGAAAAATGCAAGTTTTGGGATTATGTCCATTGCTGAATTTTTGGGTGCTAGTGTTCTATTGTTTATAGAACGTGAAAAATGATGGTTTTGAAAGCATACCCATTGCTGAATTTTTGGGGTTTTGGGCTCTCTTTGATCCCCTTATGTGGAAAATGCATGTTTTTGGAATCACAATGTTGCTGAAATTTTTGGGTTTTGGGTTCTTTGACTCAAATGTGTGAAAGATGTTTGATTTAAAAGCATGTTCTATTACTGAAACTTTTGGGTTTTGGGTATTCTTTAACTCTACTATTCAAGTAGCGCATGATTCTAGAAGCATCCCTATGCTGAAATGAAAGGTTTTATGTGGCTTTTCAAGTTTGAACTCCTTTGTGATTGATGTGTTGATCTAAGGACTTGTTTTAAATACTGAAATGACTTGCTTCTTGATGGATGTTGAAAGGTTGATATTTACAAAAAAGCATATGGTTCTTTGATCAAATTCTAGTATTGAAAGGTTGATGTTTATGATCTCTAAAAATCATCTATGCTGAAATTTGAATTCTCACATGTTTCTTTTTTTCTTTTTTTGCAAACAATGTTTGAATTAAATAAACTTTTGGGGATGGGGTTCTGAACAAACAAATAAAATTGTGAGTGTACGATCTGAGGGGATGAGAGATCCATCCTATGGACGCCCAAAGATTGCGGAATAAGGGGCGAATTTCAAAAATTTTTCCCTCCCTTCAACTGGGAATCGTATTCCTTATTTAGAAAATCATATTTTCAATGATCAATCTTGAACCATAAACTGAACCAGATCTGAACCAAAAGGGAGTGGGAAGGATTATA
>NW_010729350.1:461728-479241 GCF_000365185.1 Nelumbo nucifera | reverse complement strand
ATTTACAATAAACTCATAAAGTACATCATTCTGATTGAAGCTAAGGGCATACAAAACTGTCTAACACGATCATCAAGCATTAATCCTCCACTTGGTTGTTGAATGAAATGAAGTTCTGAATGTAAAACAAAGGTTAGCTATTACTATCGCCAAAAAAAAACCCTCAGCAATTAAGTATTAACAAAAACAAGTTTGTTTTTACAAAAATCAATTCAAATAGAGATGCACAAGAAAAGTAGCTTTTAAAACTTTCACCATTGGTTTCTTGGGTTTATTAAACCAACAGCCCCAAGAGGTGAAGAGTGAAAGGGGAACTTGCCAAACAAAAATACAATAGTCCTCCTTGTCACCATTTCTAAGTTCCAATACATCTATTTGGTTCTACATGTCTATTCTCTTTAAAAGTTGATGTAGCACGATCTGGTTGCTCTCGCGTATCTGATGACTTGGACGCTGATTCAAATGCTTGCCTTGTCAATGGTCGAGCTGCTCTAGACCAAGTTAAGAGTAGTTGATTTGTTATGTTCTGAAGATAAGTAGAATGAGAGTGCCTGGGTTGTTTTTACTCGGGGTGGGCACTCCGATGCTTAAGTCAATGAGTTGTTTTGAGAATTTTTAGAAGATGAGAGAATTTGTGGGCTTAGTTGCGCATACTTTCACAGGTAAGAATGAGGGCTTTATATAAATATGAGTGTCTTAAGTCCTCTTGCAATGGGTCTCAAGTTCTTGCGGAGCCGTATCTGTTCACTCAAGAGGGTAATTACGTCGGTTACATAATTCTTGCGGGGGGTTATGGTCCGTCCGTTTAACTCTAATGCATGCGATGTGATAGGTTGGCCTAACAGTCGATTCATTAGTACTCCAGAGAACTCGGGCTGGTAACGGATCTATGAGACAAGTCAGTAGGCTCGCCTTGCAGATCGCCATAGGTTTTTCTTACAATTCGGCCAGTCTCTGAGGTAGGTCACCATATGCTGGGAGACCTATTAGCCCGGTCTGGCTAAGGTAGTTGAGGTCGGCATAGGCAAGGAGTTCTAGGTTGAGATGCCGAGATGATTTGCTTAGCCAGCGCCGAGGTGTCACTTGAAGGCTACATGTCATGGTGTAATTCGGAGGACCAAATTACCCCTCATCAATTGCCCCCCATTCTAGAGCCCCCATATACTCAGCGAAGGGAGTAGTTCTCAACAAGGTAATTGGTCTAACTGGTTCGTAGGTCACCCAACTCGCTCACCTGATCCGGTCACAGAAAAGGCAGGGTCGCGGTGGAATTCAAATTTCAAAATATGAAATGGGGCACGTTCAATGGGCATGTAAGATTTAAAATTCAAAATTGTCAGCGCGTAGTAGAGCCTTCTTGATCGTGGATTTGTTGGAAGAGTGCCTTAATCGTTGATCCTTCTTCCTAGCGGACTATAAATATGGGGTCTCCACTGAGGCCCCACTCACACTGTTTTTGGCTTTTTCTTATAGAGAGGAGGGTTCTCCAGCCAAGACTTCGTCGTCTAAACCAGAGGCCAAGGTGATGGCTCGAAAGGAGGAGTTCCCCTTCAACCCTATCGATCTCTCTAGGGAGTGAATAGTCGAGTTGTACACCCTTTACCAAATCCCCAATGAGTTCGACTGCATCCAATCCGACCCTAACCATGTTCCCTGGAGTCACGCTCGAGACAAGGTTTATGTCTTTGAGGAGGCATTCATCGCTGACCTTCGCTTCCCTCTGCATCCTTTTTTTCCTGTTGTACTCTCTCATTATGGTGTCTCTTTAGGTCAACTTCATCCCAAAGCTATTCGCACCTTAGTAGGTTTAATTTCTTTATGCCACCACCTCAACTTTCCCTTAGATTTAGATATCTTTGCGAGGCTGTGTATTATGAAGAAGGTCCCCCAAGTGCCAAACTACTTTTATCTTCCCTTCCGCCAAGGTCGTAAGCTCTTGGAAGGCATTCCCTTGAAAATCAAAGGTTAGAAGAACATGTATTTATTCCTTTCTTGTAGTTTTGGTTGGAATGTGGACACAATATGGCAGAAGGATTTCCGGAAATACGATGTAGAGTTCAACGATGGGATGAAACATCAGGTCTATTGCCTTGTGCGCCAGAACTTTGACGTAGAAAATTTTTTGGCCAAGAAGATGCTTATTCGGGCAGGCCTGAGCCATACAGGTGGGTCACCCGACTTGTTTTTTTGAACTTTGTTTCTTCTATTTAATTCGCAGCTTGACTAATCTTTTTCTTGCTTTTTTCAGATATGGCGAGTATGGAATCACTTTTGGTGGCATCCAAGAAAAAGGCTTCGAGGAAGAAGAGAAGGGCCAATCGTTCGTCAATGCAGGGCACCTCGGCTAGTGTCGAGGTGAGGTCGTCATCATTTGCCCCTCCTATCGTCGACCTTGAGGGAGGCGATGACCCTATGAGTACCGATCGAGACTCTATGGGCCCTTAACCTTTCAAACTCAGGTCAACAGGAGGAACGTGTTGCCATCCCTTACACCTCTGACATACCTTACTTCGTTTCGAATGTCGACGTCTCTATGATCGATCGCCTAAATGACCCGTATATAGCTCTTCGGTTGGGAAGGGGCCATGTTGCTTTTGGAAGATGTGCAATATTACTGCAGTTTGGACCTAACCAATGTTGGAACTCGGATGACTCGTATACTTCAGGTTTGTCCTCTTTCGAAGCTTTTATCTTTTACTTGTGTGATTCTTGTTCTAACCGTACCGTTCTTCTTTTGTTAGGCAAACACCTTGGTGAAGGGATGAGAGATCCATTATATGGATGGCCGAACCCTACAAGTAGGTTTGGCGAAATTTCAAGAATTTTTTTCTCTCTCATGTGGGAATCACATTCCCTATTTTAGAAAACTGCATTTTCAATGATCAATCTTGAACCCAAAATGAACCAGATCTGAAACCAAAAGGTGGGAGAGGGATATACTGATACGGAATAGTAGTAACCCCCAACGAAGGTGTTCATGCCCAAGGAGAATACCAAAGACTACTCCCACTGAAAATGACACAGCGTAGGGTGGAGCAAAATCAATAGGATGGTTCTTCAGCAAAAATCGAATCCTACATCAAGAACTCGATCGAGGGCAAGTGAGCACGACTTCTGATTATCTTTTCTCCCAAAATATAAAATCAATAACTCTTCTTAATCGCTCCTACTGGTGGAGATCAAACTGGTAATGGCAGCAATAGCAGGAGAAGGCAAGAGTAGAAAATGGTGTCAATCCAACTGTATGTTGTCTTCTCCCTTGATGACACAACATAGGGTGGAGCAGAATCAACAGGATGGTTCCTTAGCAATAACCGAATCTTTCAGCAAGAACTCGATCGAGGGCAAGTGAGCACGACTTCTGATTATCGTTTCTCCCAAAAGATAATATCAAAAACTCTTCTTAATCGCTCCTACTGGTGGAGATCAAACTGGTAATGGCAGCAATAGCAGGAGAATGCAAGAGCAGAAAATGGCGTCAGTCCAACCGTATGTTGTCTTCTCTCTTGAATCAGTAAGATTGAAAGATGATTTGGGGTTCACCCTTATCCTCTATTTATAGCCTTAATAGAGATGTTCTCCTAATTCCATTAAGAGTTTCCAAATCCAAATCTTATATTTGGATCTGGACTCACTTTAAGAGATAAGGATAATCCCTTATATTATCTGTAGATAAAGATCAGCCCTCCTAATCTAATTAGGAGTTTCTAGATCTAAATCTCTACTTGGATCTGGACTCTCTGTGTGGATAGGGACAACCCTTATCCTATCTACTATTCTAAATCCCAGAACCACCTCTCTTTAATTAATCTAATTAAGCCAGTTCAAATTGGGCTTTAGGCTAATTAAGTCTATGTGCTCACTTATCCTCCAAATTACTGCACAGTTGGATATCCTTTTATGGCGTGGGACCCAAACATTGATCTACACATCAGCCACATGGGTTCATCCCAGTCTCTGTTACAAGGCCTGGACGAATTCACTATAGGAGACAGTGAACCCCTGAACCCATCACCATGGACTCTTAATGGGCCCAACATTTACACTAAATGGTCCTTGGGTCAAGCCACCTTATAAAAACCCAAAGATTGTGGGCAGATGCAAGATTAGTTCATAAGGTATTACCCTTAGTGGTCTTACACTTAACCTCTCAGCCCATAATAATCAAACACTGCTCGATAAGAGAGGACATCTCCCTCGACTGCAAGGTACAGTGTTGCATTCTCTACTCACATGTATCCCGGGAATTAAAACATTTTGTAAACATTTTGAAACCATAATATATATATATATATCTATATAAATATATTTTGTAAAACAAATTTCAATGGTTGAAATCGACCGACAGTTTTGGTTTCCATAAGAGAAATTGCATTTCCGTTCATTCACTTTGTCCGACAAAGGGGTTGATCCTGTCACTATGATCACCCACTCAGATGAATTCTCGAACAGTCCCAACATACCCTGGTTTTGACCCCCTCTAAGGATCTCACTGATTGGCATATCAAAGACAACCCAATTGACACCTAGTGCAATATCATAATCGAGTCTAGGGGTTAGGTGTAACATTCCAGTTTTGCCCATCTATCTCCAAGGTCCAAGGCAATACTGGAATTCTGGTCTGATTCAGGGTTTCAAGAAACCCACACTGCATGTATCTCAGGTCTCACCCTGGCAACTAAGACAAGCCACCCCAACCAACTTGGCGGTATATCAGTGTTAGCCTTGGCTGGATAAATCTCCCCAGATCTATCCAAGGACTGTGAAGATTCTAAAATAACACGAGTCTCATATGTGTCCAGTTTAAGGGTATTAAACAGAAACAACACCATAATAGCATGAATCAAATATGTACTTTATGTGTCCACACTCACTACTTGAGTGATGTCAGGACGATTGCAAAGCATGACATACATGATGCTCCCTTCGGTTGAGGCATAGGGAATGTTCTTTATGCTCTCAATCTCTTCGGGAGTCTTGGGAGACATACCCATGGAGAGAGTGACTCCATGCCTGAAAGGAACATTTCCTTTCTTGGAGTGCTCCATGCTGTATCTCTTGACTATCTTGTCAATGTAAGCAAATTAGGATAATCCTATTATCCTCTTCGATCTATCTCTATAGAGYYGAAGACCCAATATRTAGRAGGYTTCTCCAAGATCTTTCATGGAGAATTGCTGTGAAAGCCATACTTTTACCGTAGTCAACATTCCTACATCATTCCCAACGAATAGAATGTCATTTACATATAGAACCATGAACGTAACCTTGTCCCTACTGGATTTACTGTATAAACAGGGCTCATCCGGATTTTGCTCATAGTCAAACCTTTTGATGGTAGATTCGAAACGAATGTTCCAACTCCTAGAAACTTGCTTAAGTCCATATATTGATCGATTTAATTTACATACCATGTGCTCTTGACCCGTAGCTATAAAACCTTGCGGTTGCTACATATAGATATATCTTCACTAAGATCTTCATTTAGGAACACAATTTTGACATCCATTTGCCAAATCTCATAATCATGGTATGTTGCTACAGCTAGCAAGAATGTAATGGATTTAAGCATGGCCACTAGTGAAAAGGTTTCCTCATAATCGATTCCTTTTTTTCTGATTGTACCCTTTCGCCACAAGACGAGTCTGGTCCGATCACTTCCTCTTATAGATCCATTTGCAACCAATTGCTTTTACCATAGGGGGTGGATCTATCAGAGTCCAGACTCCATTGGTCTCCATTGAGTCCATATCAGCTCTCATGGCATCTACCCACTTCAAAGAATCTATGTCCAACATAGCTTCCATATAAGTCACGGGATCCTCCTCACTAGTCGTGACTTCCACCAAATAACTGTTCTAGTCATAGCCGAAACGAACTGAAGGCCTAGAAACCTAGGTATATCTTCTAGGTTGGTCATTACCTAGAGCTTGTGGGACATCTTCCACTACCCTAACATTTCCTCATCAATAACAACTTCTTGACAATGATTGTTCAAGATGTAATCATCTTCCAAAAAATGGGCATTTTGACTACAGAACACCTTCTATTCTCATGGGTCATAGAATAAGTAATTTATAGAGCCTTTGGGGTAACGTGTGCCAGACAACCCCAAATATTCAAGTGTCTCACACTTGGTTTCTTACTGGTCCAAAGCCCAAAGGGAGTCTTCGAAATTGATTTGGTTGGAACCCGGTTCAGCACGTATATCGCAGTCCCTAATGCGTAACCCCAAAAGGATATAGGTAACTCTGAGTGTACGAGAAGTGATCGGACCATATCCAATAAAGTCTGGTCCCTCCTCTTTGACACACCGTTTAGCTGTGGTGTAGCGGGAGGAACTAGCTGTGATACTATCCCATTAACCTTTAAGTAATCCCTGAATTCGTTAGAGAGATACTCGCCACCTCAATCCGATCGAAGGGTCTTAATTTCTCTCCCTACTCTGGTCTGAATTTTCTAAACTTTTCAATGGATTCAGACTTATGTCTCATTAGGTACACGTAACCATACCAGGAATAATCATCGGTAAATGTTATAAAATAAACGTGTTGGTTACGTGTCCGAACACTCATGGGACCACATACATCAATATGTATAAGGTCAAGCGTGCTTGTACATCTTTCAGGCTTACCGTTAAATGGTCGTTTCATCATCTTACCCTGAAGGCAAGTTTCATAGGTTAAAAGATATTCTATAGTTAGAAAATCCAAAGGACCATTATTTACCAACATTGTGATATGATCTATGTTAATATGGCCAAGTCGGTAATGCCACAAACACATGGGATTAACAATATCATGACTTCTTTTCTTGGGGATATCATCCGACGTAGTTTCGGTTATGTTAGTTTTTAGAGAATGATGGAGAACATAGAGACCATTCTCAAGTTCTCCGTATGCGAGGAATTTGTTATATTTTTTTTTATAATAATCGTATTATTAAAGGGAACAGAATATTCATCCGCACACAGTTTTGAAACAGAAATCAGATTTCTTCTCAAATTAGGTACATAAAGGCAATCTTTAAGTACAATAATTCCTTCTCTGAAAATTAACTCTACAGATCCTATGGTTGTAGGTGCAACACTTGCAAAAGTCCCCAAGTAAAGAGTCACATCTCCGTCACTCAGTCTTCTACTTGTCCTGAATCCCTGCAGTGAGTTACAAGCATGAGTCGAAGCCCTAGATTCAATACACCAGGAAGCAAAAGTTACCAACAAATTGGTTTCTATGGCAAAAGATTCAAAATTACCTTATTTCTTGGATTCCAGGTACAGAGGATAGTTCCTTTTCCAGTGGTCAGCCAGCTTGTAGAAGTGACAAGCATTCGATGCTTTGTCTTTCCTATGCCTTTTGGACTTAGCAACTTTCTTCTAAGGCTTTCTCTTTGCCTTCCTCTTCTTCTTGCCCGATTTACCAGATTCAAATATTAGTTCGAACAATCAAGAGGGTTTTCCCAAGGGGTTCAAGGTCTGCCAACTGATATCGAATCAAGAAAAGAAACAAAAACTCTAATCCTATAGACAAAAATTATGTTTGATTGCCGCCTAACCAGCGCTAAGTTTAACGTCTTCAGCCAGACACATTCCCGCACTTCTCCCATCTACACTCCCAAACTCGCTTTTTTCTTCACACAGACAGGGCTCAGATTGGGATAACCAAGGGGTAGACAGGGCATCTAAAAGATCATCCACTATATCTATCTTGAACTCATCTTTCCCTAAGTTTAGATACTTAGTGGCACTAAATACATTTACTTGGACTTTCTACTCCCCCAATGAAATGTCTATTTCTCCCGATTTATAGTTGATGTTTGTATTGGTTGTTGCTAGAAACAGACGTCCTAAGATTATCGGGTTATGGTTTAGTTCTTCAGTTGGGGTCATGTCTAGGACGATAAAATCCACTAGGAAGTGACAACCTTCTACCCTGACAATGATGTTCTCAATAACACCTCAAGGAGTCTTGACTGACTAATCAGCGAGTTGCAGAATTACCGGGGTAGGTTTTAACTCGTCGATCCTGAACCTATTATAAATAATGGACGGAAGCAGATTTGTATTGGCCCCAAGATCCAATAGGGCCCGATCGAAGGTGATTCCATAGATGACACAGCTTATGAGAGGAGCACCCATGTCTTTCATTTTTCGGGGGAGTTGGTTTAGGAGGACCACACTAACATTTGCCGAGAGTATCACTTTTTGTGGGGCTGATCGTGGCTCCATCATTTCAATACAAAGTTCTTCTAAGAACTTGGCATAGGTCGGGACATGTTGGATCGTGTCGATGAGAGGGAAGTTAATATGGACTCCCCTGCTCTCCTCGTTGCGAGTCTCTTTCTTCTTTCGCACCGGACCGGTTATGAGTGCAGTTGGAAAGGGAACTATAGGCTCTTCTTCTAATTTTTCCTTTCCTTTTTCTTTGCCCCCAACTTAGGGTCTTTTTGCTCATTTTCTTCTTAACTAACTCTCTATTTTCTCATACGGGTCATCTAAAATCCTCCCACTCCTTAAGGTTATAACAACCTTGGTATTTTCAAGCTGAGAGTTCTTAGGAGGTGGTTGAATCTACTGTCGAGGAAAACCTGGTGGCTGATTTTTAGGATTTGCAACCGATTGACTCGGTAGTTGCGTTACTTTTCTCCTCGCCTTGGCTTCGGCTAGCTATCCTATTTGGCTCCCTAATCTATCGATGGATTGTTGCTGATTTAGGATCAGTTGCTGAAACTGCATGAATTGGTCATTAACTATACAGGTCTGAGGAGGTTGTGGGTAGGCCTGATAAGATTAAGCCAGTTGATTCCTAGGGTACACCAACTAGAATTGGTTCTGCACTTGTGGCCTCTGAAATTGCTGGGCCATAGAGTTAGATGGATGATACTGTTGTTGGGACTGTGTGTAGGTTCGACATGGTTGAGTCGATTGAGTCCCAAAGTAATCATTATACTCCCAGTGAGTCTAGGCTTCAGACCATTGATAGCGCAAATCTAGCAGGGGGTTTCTTGGGCTTGGGCCCCATACGTGATGTTGGGCTGATTTTTCCACCCAGGGTTATATGGGCAGAAGAATGGGTTAGCATTGGGTTGGAAAAATCCGTTAGATGCATATACTTGGTAGGGTACTGGCTAACATGATGGGCCAGGCTTGCACAGATGGAACATGTTGGATAGGATGACAGGTTGGGTATGGGCCACTTTGTTGACAAAATGAAAGGACTTGATCAAGTCTTTGCGCCATCCCATTAATCTTATCCAGTTGTTGAAACACATGGTTCCAATCTATCTGTGGCTCAGGTTGGAAGTAGTTTCTCATTCCACAAACTTCGGCCATTGAATTCATTTTATTTTATTTTGTTTTAACCCCATTTGTCCTTTTTTTTTTGAAATTTGAAATTTGAAATTTTAATTTTAATTTCAATTTTAGATTTTGAAATTTAAATTCCGTAATTTAAACTCAATTTTGAATTTTTTTATTTACTTTTTTTTCCTTGAAATTTAAAATTTAAATTTTTAAAATTTAAATTCAAATTCAGATTTTGAAATTTAAATTCCTGAAATTTAAATTCAAATTTGAATTTAAATTTAAAAAATGCAATAAATTCAAACACTTGACCTACGGGCTAAACGAAGGTTTCCTAAACTAGTGGTTCAACCAATGTGAATCATCTTAGGTTCACTTGGAATTACTCCACTTCCTTTGGTTAGCCAGGTAAGAGGTGTGGATGTGGGAGGCTCCCCTTGCTCTCACAATGACCTAATTAAGTAACCACAAAACCCACTTAGGCTTAACCATCTAACCTCTTTCCATAGACACCAACCGCTGGTTATGGAAACTAACTACAAGCTTCCCTAAAATTCAGTACACCTTTGAACCAAATGTGGAGCTCCTTAAAGGACATTGCTATCCAAATTTTAAATTATGGTTTAGGGTGAACAACACATGAAGGGTGGTGATTTTTGGGCCAAGGAAGGGTAAAGAAAATAAACAAAGCAAATGCAACTAATTACAATCCATGAACAAATATTTCTAATATGCAATTCAGCAATGTAATATAAAATAATAAAACAAACTAATTAAGCAAAATGAACAAATAAAATAATAAAAAGAAAACCTAACACATTCACAACTAACATGATAATTTCAGCAACTAAATAATGCCGATTGATGCATGCTCTAGCATATCAAACCCAAAATGTTGGAATGCAAATGCAAATTTTTTAAAATATTAATTTTTTTTACTTTCTTATTTTTTTTATTATTTTAATATATTTCTTATTTTTTTATTTAAAATCTTTTGACATCTGAAATTTGAAATTTAAATTTTAAAATTGGAAATTCAAATTCAAATTTAAATTCAGATTTGAAATTTAAACTAAAATTCAAATATTTGAACAATTTCCTATTTAAAAATTAATTATTCAATTAAAAAACTAATTAAAGGGCGACTAAATAAAGCAACAAATAATTATTGCAAACAGAAAATAAAAAATTAATTGTGCTAAAAATAAATTAACAATTACCAAAATAAATTCTAACAAGATAAAAAAATTAGCTAGTCAAAAGATGAAACCGAAAATACAAAAAAAAAGAAAGAAAGATTATGCGTCAAAAAAATCAAATAAAATAAACGAACAATTTTTTTTTATTTGAAAATAAAAAAAAAACTAATAAAATAGAAATTCGAACAAGAAATTAAAATAAAGAAAAAATAGATCTAGAAACAAAACATAAAAATGATACTAAAAAAAATATAAATCGGATCTAGAAAAAAAATTAGTTAAAAATTCGAAAATCACTATTCTAACAAAAAAAGAGTTCAAAAATAAAAATAAAATGTGATGACTACACCTGAAACGCAATCCAATTAATTCTTCTCTTTTCTTTTCTTCCGTAGTCCAACAATGCTTCGGTACCCCACCTTTCACTATTACGTCCTACAAAATCAAAGAGAAACAAGAATTAAAAAAAGATAAAAATCAAGTAACCAAACGAAAATAAAAAAAAATAATGAAAAAAAATCCAGACAAAGCAAATAAAAATTTATCTCATTTGCTTCCTCGGCAATGACCCCAAAAACTTGGTGTATCTGAAAGTGTATCGTTAACCACTTTGTAACACAAGTTTAATAATTTATAAATTTTTCCAATCCTCACATAACCTTAGACAACGTAGTACGTGGTGAAAGGGGTTGAACCCACAGGGAAGCGAGGGAAAAATTATTATTTTCTCATTCCGGACAAATAAAAAGAAAATGGAACTGAGAATTGTAGAAAATAAGAAAATAAAATTT
This sequence comes from Nelumbo nucifera, assembly GCF_000365185.1. The sequence continues at coordinate 467,950 of NW_010729350.1, read as the reverse complement.
ATTAATGCTGAAATTAAAGGTTCAGAATTAAATAAGACAATAATTAAAATTCAGAATTTAACGGAGTACTGAAATCAACAAAAAAAAATAAACAAAAGTGATCCAAAATTCGGATCTAGTGGCAGTAACTACAGATTGGCCGGACAGCTTGCAAAACCCCTCCTAACAAGAACTGAGCGTCCTTCCCTTCTTCAGCCCTCAAACCCCTCGAGACACCTTAGCCTTGAACCGGACGAATTCAGATCTGCAAAATGAACAGAAATTAAATCTAAAACAGTGTTGAAATAAAAATAACAGAAAAGAGAATAAGGAAAATAAAAAGACGGTTGATCGGATCCAGTGGCAGTAGTTGTAGATTGGTTGAATAGCTTGCAGGAACTCCTCCTAACAACTGGGTGTCCCCCCTCCCCCTTCTACAACCCTTGAACTCCTCAAAAAACCTTAGCCTTGTGAACCGGGTGAATTGATCAACCCTTTCTCCAAGGCCTTGGGGTCCTTTTTATTGAAAAGGATGGGCATAACTGGGATTAGAAAAAAAGAGGGGGTGGCAATTAGGTTTTATCAAAGATATGGGCGCCCTAGGGTTTAAAATGAAGGGTTAGGATGGTTCTAAGGTGATTCTATGGCTGAGAAGAAAATGAGAGAGTGGCGCCCTAGAGTGGATGGCTGAGATAAAGAATGGAATAGAGGGTTGAGATCTAATAGCTATGGGCTGAATGGTGAGGATTAGAAGTTAGGTGGCGCCCTAAGGTTAAAAAGCTAAAAAGAGGGTGCCCTAGAATGAATGGTAGAGATTAGAAGGGACGGAAGGTGGAGATTTAGCAGCTAGGGGTAGCTAGTGTTTGTTAAGGATGAAAAGAATGAGTTAGAAGGCGCCCTAGGGTTTGCTATGGAGAGGGGAGCACGCTAATACAGTAGGAGGGGCGGCATTCTAGGCTTAGCAGATAGGAGGCACCCTCTTGTGCTCGGTTTTTCACAAAAATACACCCTCTCTGTACTGGATTTCACACCAGCTTCCCAAAAACTGCATTTTTGCCTTAAAACTTCTCAGCTTTTCACAAGATTTGAACAAAGATCCTCAGAGGTCACAATATTGAATTTAATTGGGAAAATGAGACATTTTGACTATTCTAAGGCCTAAAATACTCTTGAAGTGATGCTCTTAATGCATCAAACTACAGAGTTATTATTGTGCCACTTTGGATATCTTTGCCGAAGTTGTCAATCAATCTATACAATGATAGGTACCTGCGCTCGATTATGCAGGTAGCAAGATAAGTTCTGAAGGTGGATCTGGCAACTACTCATTTGACTAGAATTGCGGCGGCTAGGGTTTGTGTGGAGGTAGATCTATTGAAGGAAAACCCTAGTCGTGTTTAGGTTGGCTCGATAAAGAGGGTTTCGGGCAAAGAATAATTTATGAGAACCTTTCCAAGTATTGCACTTTCTACTTTAAACATGACCAAGGCGAAGGGGACTGCAAACTGAAAATCAAAAGATCATCAAAAGCAGAGGGAGAAGTCGCCAAGAACAATGCTACTTCAGCTTCAAAGCTAGTAGAACAAGCACCAACTCCTAGAAGAAAACAAATTGTGAAGTAGATTTACTAGGAAGTGCAAAGAGTTCCTATAGTTACCACAGAGAGGGAATCAACTGAAACCCCAAATATAGAGGAGGTGCAGGCTCCATGACCTGAAATTACTAAGACAATGGAGATCCCTGTTGAGGGGGTACGAAAATCCTTTGCCTCCAAAGATGATATTGGTGTGAAGCACGTTCGGTCGTACTTGCTGGAGATGACTTATCCCCTCTCTTCTAGGATGCCAGATAGGCTCTAGAGTTTGGAGGATCTGAGAAATTCCAAATTGGAATTGGATGAAAGATTTAATCATTGGGGACACAACAGTGCCAACAAATCTGATGCTGAGTTGCTCGACAAAATTACTGAAAGAATGGAAGGTCCTTCTTGTGCTCTTTCTGAGGAAGAAGCTGGTTTCGATGTGGAGGCAAACTAGACACAGGTGGTTCGCAAGAAAAAGCTTGATAGAAATATGTGCAGAGTGAGAACAGGCTAGTAACTTGATTGCAGACATGCCAAGGTAAGCCAACTTTTAGTTGTTCTCAATGAATGGTCTTTTCTGGAATATCCGAGGGATTGCGAATGATCCCTCTATTACTCACTTAAAAAAACTCTACAAATTACATAAATTAGGTGTGGTGGTTGTGGCTGAACTCATGATTGGGGATGATAGACTCTCTTTGATTATTAGGAGACTTAACATGATTGGTTTCCTTGTAAATATTAGTAGCAAAATTGTTTTGTTTCGGAATGGTTTTTTCTTTGTATAGTTGATAGAGGACTGCAATCAGATTTTAACTGTGAGAATTACTACTTCTACCAATGAGGCTTTTATTCTTTCTGTGGTTTATGCCAAATGTGATCGGTTGGAGAGAACATTTCTCTGGGACAGAATCCAGAATTTAGCTTGTGGGATCTCAGAACCTTGGCTGATAGCTGGTGATTTTAATGTGGTTTCGTGTAGAGAGGGAAAGGTTTGAGGGAGAAGTCCTGGTGTCTCTACAATGGAGGGTTTTGTTGATATGATTAATGCAGTAGGTTTGGTGGACTTGGGTTACTCAAGAAGCAGATTCACCTGGTGCAATAATAGGGAAGGTTTGGACTGTGTTTGGGCTCGACTTGATTGGCTTCTGGTAAACTCTAGATGGGCTCAATCTTTTCCCTTGAAACCAGTAAGCCGTCTTAATCGTACTTGTTTAGATCATTGTCCCTTGGTTTTCTCTATTGAGGAGGAAAGGCAGGTGGGTCCCAAGCCGTTAAGATTTCAGCAGATGTGGCTTTCTCACCATACTTTTCACACTATAGTTAGGGATTGCTAGAATGAAGATGTGCATGCTACTCTGTTGATGAGTTTACTTCTCAAATTACATAAATTTAGGAGTAAAGTCAAATAATGGAACTGGGCGGTTTTTGGAAATATCCATTATGTAGTGAAAGAGGCTGAAGACAGAGTTCAAGGAGTAGAAATGAATCATTTACAAGTGAATTCGACTGTCAGTCTCTCTGAACTTAGAGAGGAGCAGAAGAAGCTTCATGAGATTCACAAATTTGAGGAACTTTTCTGGCGACAAAAATCTAGAATCAAGTGGCTGAAAGATGGTGATAGAAACTCCATTTTTTTCCATCTCTCTTTAAAACAGAATAGAATGAGAAGCAGAATTTGCAAAATCAAAGATTTGACAGGATACTAGGTTACAAACCTAAAGGAAATGAAACAAAATGTAGTCAACTACTTTTGCAGTGTTCCGTCAGAGGAAGGGGCGGATTGCGATGATGATTTGCTGGAGGTTATTCCGTCTGTGGTAAATCAGGAAGATAATGATATCTTATTGGTCATTCCTTTAGAGACTGAAATCCATGATGTGGTCCACGCCATGCATAGAGATAGTGCTCTAGGTCCGGATGGCTTTACAGGACATTTCTTTGTCTCGTGTTGGGATAATGTTGGGGCTGATGGGGTAGGGGCTGTCCAATACATTTTTAATGGTGGCCAACTCCTAGTGAGTTACACTTCCTCTTTTATTATAATAAATGTAAAGTTCCTAAAAGTTTTATAGATTTTCGTCCCATAAGCCTAGGTAATTTTTGCTACAAAATTATTGCAAAGGTTGTTACTAAGAGGCTGACAAACATTTTACCTAAGTTGATTTCATAAGAATAGGGTGCTTTCATACAAGGACGAAATATCATGGATAATGTGGTATTGGTGCAGGAAATGGTTAATGATATTGAAAGGAAGGCGGTGGGGGGAATGTTGTGTTGAAACTGGATATGGCCAAAGCCTAAGATTAGCTGAATTGGTTGTTTTGAGAAGGTTCGGTTTTAGTGAAGCTTGGATCGATTTGGTTAGAAAAATGGTTGATAATTGTTGGTTTTCAGTTTAGTGGAATGGAGGAGTTACAGGATACTTTCAATCCACGAGAGGGTTGCATCAAGGGGACCTTCTATCGCCTTACCAGTTTCTCATTGCAGAGGAAGTCCTAAGCAGAAATTTATCTAAGTTGGGTGAGGATCATCCTACCGGTGTTTATGTTACTCACACAGGCTATCCGATTATTACTCATAGTCTTTATGCCAATGACACCATTATCTTCACTAGGGAATTCGAACAAGAGTTAGAGAAAGTTATGGAAGTCATCCAGAGATATGAAGTGTTCGGGTCAATTAGTGAATAAGACAAAGAGATGTCTTTTCACTTCAACAAAAGCTTCTCACAGCAGAATCTAGATTATCACCTCAGTCACAGGTTATCTACATAAGAAACTTCCTTTTATTTATCTTGGTATTCCAATTGATAAAGGTCGAGTGAAAGTAGAAGCCTTTGATGGTGTAGTGCAGAAAATGGTGGCCAAAATCTCTGGTTGAAAAGGGAAATTGATTTTAGTATGAGGTAAGGTTGTTTTAATCAGACATGTCCTAAACAATATCCCTATATATTTGATGTCGGCAGTAGCAACAACAAAAAGTGTTATTAGGCGTTTGGAATAGTTGATGAAAGGTTTCTTATGGACTACTTCTGACTCAGCCAATCACTACCAGTGGGTTGCTTGGAAAAAATCGTGAGACCTCTCTCTAAAGGAGGCCTCCAAATTAAGAATTTATATGATGTGCATAAAGCTCTTCAGATGAAGGCTCTATGGCAGGTCCTCTTTCACAATTCTTTATGGGCTGATTTCTTTAGAGCCAAGGTATTGAAACATGGTCGCTTTTATACAGTCATTCCTCTTTGCTACACTCCACGTACTTGGAAGGTTAACGTGGAATTAAGACGTGGTTTAGTTCATCTTTCGAGGTGGATGGTGGGGAGGGGAGAAATCAGCTTTTGGTGTGATAAATGGATTATCGATAGCCCCTTGATTAAAAAAAGTACTTCAACATGAAGGAATAAATTTACAATTGAGGGTTTGTAATGTCCTTGATAAAGAAGGGGTTTGACGCCTAAATTATGTTCGGGATTTTCTAGAGGAGGAGGTCCTAGATAGCATTTAGGGGTCTAGTATGAGGCTCTCCAATTTCCACGACAAAATAGTTTGGCTAGTTGAGGCCAAGGGGGAATTTTCTGTAAAATCGGCTTGGTCATTTTATAGGACTACTCATCCTCTTGTGAACTGGTCCAAGGTGGTTTGGAATGCTCTATTGCCAACCAAGATAAGTTTCCTTGTCTGCAAACTTATGGTTGGGAAGGTCGGAGTGGATCCTAATATTAAGCAATTGGGATTTCCTTTGGTGTCCAGATGTGGGTGTTCTCGTGACCCTTCAAAAGAAAACATCAATCATTTGTTGGTGCGTAATTGTTTAGCTCGGAAAGTGTGGTTCTTCTTCAATAGAAATATAGGGTTGCCTTTCAGGTGGAATGAGAGTATTAAGGAGCTTCTTTTCAGTTGGTTTTTAGCAGCATCGACCAGGAATCAATGGGCTATTGGGATAGGGCTGATTGCTTGCTTTGCGATTTGGGAGATTTGGAAAGAGAGAAATAGGCGCATAATGGAAAATAAATTCAGATGCTCCAAGTTGGTGATTTGGGTGGTAGTGCGGTGGCTTCTGAGGGGATGAGAGATCCATCGTATGGACGCCCAAATCTTGCGGAATAAGGGGGAATTTCAAAAAAAAAATTCTCTCCCTTCAACTGGGAATCGTATTCCCTATTTAGAAAATCATATTTTCAAAGATCAATCTTGAATCATAAACTGAACCAAAAGGAGTAGGAGAGGATTATACCTGATACGGAGAAATAATATCTCCCAACGAAGGTGTTCACGCCCAAGGAAAGTCCAAAGACTGCTCCCACTAAAGATGGCGCAGTGCAGGATGGAGCAGAATCACCAGTGTTCTTCTCCAAGAACTCTGTCCTTCGCAAGAAACAGTAGGATGGCACGTGAGCACAGCTTCCTATCAATTCTTTCTCAAAGAATTGATGTCAAGATGGAATCTTGACTTCTCCCACATCTGGAGATCAAACTGGCAAACAGGGCGGCAAGAACAAGGAGGCGGCAAGAAAGAATTCTGCAGGGTTGCTTAATTCTTTCTTCTGTGTCTTTCAGCACTAAAGAGGATGTGAATATCTCATTCCCTGAAGGCTGCCGCCCCTTCCTTCTTCTATAAACCCAAAGGATCAGCTCCTAATCCAATTAGGAGCTGCTTAT
>NW_010729350.1:436739-450657 GCF_000365185.1 Nelumbo nucifera | reverse complement strand
AAACATGAATCAAATATGCACTTTTATTCATTTACAATAAACTCATAAAGTACATCATTCTGATTGAAGCTAAGGGCATACAAAACTGCCTAACATGTATTTGTTCAGATGGGCTAGAGTTGGGTTCAAGCCATGGTTGGGTTGGGCTAGGCTTGGATCGAACCTCAACCCCAAGCCCAAATTTACCTCTCCACAGTTGCTCGCTCCCTCGTGTCTTGTGATTGGGCTCAAACAAGGATCTGATCTAGCAGTGTTGAATTGCATAACCAAGCTGATATTTATACGTCCGACCTAGAAAGAGTTGTAAAGAAAGAAGGGTTAGAGTGCCTAGGTAGGTTTTACCAAGGAGAACACTCCGATGCTTAAGTCAGTACGGGGGTTTTTGTGAGAATGTGTGAGATAGCTTAAGTGCTCCAGTGCGCATACCCCTTTTTAGTGGATTTGGGGATCTTTTATAGTTATCTGAGGTTTAGGTGCCATTAGGCAACGTCTCTGAGTCTCCAGCGGAGCTGTTTCCACAGTCTAAGGTGTGATGGCGTGTTAGTTGCTAGATTCACACGGCGGTTACAGGTCGCCCATAGGTCTTGTGGCGCACAGTTTGGCAAGCTTTTCCTATGGTCGTGGTAACGGTGACAACGGAGGCATGGTGCGCGGAATGGTTTAGGCAAGCTTGTGTTGATGGCGGCCCGAGCTCATCCCAGCTCAACTGCTCACCTAATGTTGGGTGCCACGTGTTGACTTGTTAAGCTGTCATGCTGACTTGGATGATGTGTTGTCAACAACATCCATGTGTTGGTTATTATGCGGGGTGACCAAAATGCCCCTCATCATTTTTCCCCCGCTCTCGAGTCGTTGCTCAGTAGATGAAGAGAGTAGGACCTTCTAGGGTGTTTTTGGTCTGCTCGCCATTGTAGGCAGTTCAACTCGCCTAGTTTGGGCTTGGTTTGAGCTGGTTCTTCTAGAATCTTCTGGAGTTCGGAGAGAGGGGAGTGGCTTCGCATGCGTGGTGTTCGTGGCGGGCGGTTTGAATTTGAACACACACTTAAATTCAAACCAAGTGTGTGTGCTTATTTTTGAATTTTTGAATTGGCACGCTCAACGGGTGAGCCCGCGCGCCATGTTGTCCTACGTCTGTGCCGTTGGATTCCTGGCAGCGCAACTCTGCCAGCTGTCATTTTCATCTGGACCGTTGATCCCATCTCCCACAAGCTATAAATATGGGGGCCTTTGGTGAGGTCCACACATATTCACTGTTTTTGGATTTTTTTGAAGGAGGAGGGTGGTCTGCAAGTTAGTCTCCAACACTGGTCTACTGAGGTGAGCTTTGTTTTTCGCTGGCGAGCTATACTTCTCCCCATCCCGTTTGATGCTGTCGTTTCTGGTTCTCCTTTGCATTTCTGGTGAGTATTTTTTGTTTTTTCGCCATGTCTCATAGTTTCGCCAAAGATAGGCCATTCGGCGTTAGGTCGGATAAGGAATCGAGCTCCTCTGGTGAGGGTTCATACAAGTCCTTTTTTGGTGGGGCCCCAGTGGGCAGGAGGGAGGAGGTAGAGGCTGTGATAGATTCGTTCGAGCCATCCTAGTTGTCTGGGGAGGAAATAGTTGAGATATGTCAGAGGTATGATATTCCCAACAAGTATCATTGGATTGAGCCTGCTGCTAGTCATTATCATTGGGACAATGGCAAGGAGGGGTTGTACGTCTACGAGGAGTCACTTGCGGCTGGCCTCTGTTTCCCCCTTCATCTGTTCATCACTGTTGTATTGAGGTGCTCTAGGGTATCGCAAGGTCAACTCGCCCCAAACAGGGTTAGGACACTGGTTGGATTGATCAGTTGATGCCACCACTTGGGCTTCCCTTTGAGTCTCGAGGTCTTCTCGGCTCGAGTATAGATGAAAAGAATTTTTGGCCCATTTTATTTTTACCTTCCGTTCCGCAGCGGGAGGAAGATTTTTAATTTTCCTAACAAGGTTAGCGGCTGGAAGTCGAGGTTCTTTTTCCTTAAGAAGGATGGTGGTTGGGATGTCGACACTACCTGGTACAGTAGTTGCTAGAAAGTTGCTAAGTGCAAGGACGCCGAGCTACAGGCTGCTATCCAGCAGCTCACCCAGGAACGGGTTAGGATTGGAGAGCTTCGAGCTGAGCTGATGCTTGTGCAGGCAGGACTGAGCTATATAGGTGGGTCGGTTGTCAGGTCACACATTGCGTATTCTCTTTAGGTTGTACATTTGCATATTCCTTTTTCATGTTAGCTCGGCTATTGATGTTTCTATCTTTGTCTGCATCTGCAGATATGGTGAGCTTGTCTTCTATGATGTCAGCCGAAGAGGAGTTGAGGTCTTCTCGCAAGAAGCGCCGAGCTAAGCGTAGGTCGTCCAGGGGGAAGGTTTCTTCATCCGAGACCCCTCCAGTCGTCGACATGAAGAGGGAAGGGGACCCGATGTGCACCGAGCAACACCCGCCAAAGCTGCAGGTCACTGAGGAGGAGCGGGAGGCTAGCCCTTACGTGTCCTACATCCCCCCCTTTATCCCCAGCAATCCTAATGTGTCCGTGATTGATCAGTCGAGCGATGCTCGCATAGCTCTTTGGTTGGGCAAGGGCATACTTCTTCTTGAGGACATGCAGCAGTTCGACGAGGTAGACCTCGTCGAGACTGGGGCTCGGTTGACCCATGTATCATCCAGGTCTGTTTCTTTTCCTAATAAAAACTTCTTGATTTCTTTCTGTGAGGCATCTTACTTCGTTTTTGGTTTTTGTAGGTGAACACCTATAGTCAAGCCTTGTTGGACCGTGCTCACTCTAGGCAGAAAGAAAGAGCCAGTATGCAGGCTAACATTGGCCTACTTTACGCCGAGGTGAAGAGGCTCAAGATCGATTCAGAGGGAGAGCGCCAGGAGAGCCAGTGCCTTTATAACGTGAACCTAAGTCTACAGCTTGCGCTGACCCAATCCTGGCGCGAGCTTAACAAGTCACAATCTAGGTGTGCCCAGGAGGTTGATTGAGCTAGAGAGGAGGCAATTACTTCTTACTTGTAGTCCCCGCATACAAGAAGCAAAGGGCAGTGGATGGTATCCCATCGATGAAGATGGGATTCAAACTGTGTCGTCGTTATCTGAAATCCTTGTATCTCGATCTCGATGTTAGCTCTGTCCCACGCGAGCTTGTCACACAGGTGGATGAAGAGCCCTTGACCCCAGAGGAGGAGGAGGAGGAGGAAGATGCCGAAGAGGGGGTCGAGGACGAAGGTGACAAGGAGGCACGAGATGATGTCAATGGTGATAAGTAGCTCAATCTACAGCTCGGTCGGTGGTCCAGTGGCGATGGTGGTGGTTTCCCTTTCTGTTTTTGGGGCTTGATGCTCCTGTAAGATTTCTAGGGCCTGCATGCCCTGTATTGTCTGAACTTATTGAACTTTTTCTTTCTCTCTATTTCCTTCTCTTTATTTTTTCTTAGCGACCACTTGGTCTGCTTTCTTGTAAGGTCGTTTGGCCCTCCTTTTTGTTAATAAAAGTAGTTGTCCCTTGCAGTACTTTTTGTTTGTTTGGCTAACTTTACGTTGTTTAGCTCGCTTCTGTTGTAGAGCATAACTCTGTTGTTCTTTAATACTGTTGATCGATCTTCATAATGTTGAATCGAGCTGTTAATTGATTCTGGTGAGCTCGCAGCTCGAAACACCTAGTTATCAGAATAGTACCTACGCAGGTTATCCACATTCCAGGCCTGGGGCACAACCTTCCCATCAAGTATTTTGAACTAGTATGTGTTTCCACCTATAGTCTTAGAAACTCTATAGGGGCCTTCCCAATTTGGGCTAAGATTCCCCACACCAGGCTCGGGTACCATAACCTTCCTGAGTACCAGGTTGCCAACCTTGAAGTTGTGTTTTTTGACTCGGGTGTTATAGTACCGAGCTACACATTGTTGGTACGCTGCAGTCCAAATATAGGCGAGGTCTCTAACTTCCTATGCTAAGTCAAGGTTGGCTTGCAAGTCTTCCTCATTTGATTCTTCAATGTATGCTTTAGATCGCAGTGTTGGGACCACCATTTCAGTTGGTATCACTGCCTTAGTCCCGTAAGTTAGGTTGAAGGGTGTCTCGCCTATTGATGTCTTGATGGTGGTCCTGTTGGCCCATAGAACGCTAGGTAGCTCATCCACCCACAAACCTTTAGCTCGAGAGAGTCAAGTTTTGAGGCCACGTAGAATGGCTCTATTGCTGACTTCAGGTTGTCCGTTAGCTTGAGGGTGCGCCACTGAGGTGAAGTTTTGTCTTATTCCCATCTGTGCACACCAATTCTGGAACTTAATGTCATCGAATTGCTTCCCATTGTCTGAGATCAATAATCTAGGTAGGTCGAACCTGTAGACTATGCTTCGCCAGAAGAAGTTCTGGACATTGCGAGCTGTTATGGTGACTGGGGGTTTGGCCTTTACGCACTTTGTGAAGTAATCTACTACCACCACCAAGAATTTTTTCTCTCCTTTTGCCAGCAGAAAGGGGCCCACCAAGTCTATGCCCCATGTGCGAATGGATATGGGTTGGTTAAGTACCTTAGATCGACGACTAGCTAGTGTAGGATGTTGGCATGCCCTTGACATTTGCCACATCGTTGAACCAGCTCGGTTGCATCTGCCTTCATGGTGGGCCAGTAGTATCCTTGTTGTAAAGCCTTCTGAGCGAGGGCCCTGCCCCCATGTGTCCGCCGCAGAGGCCTTCATGGATCTCGTGCAGGACTTGGTCTGCTTCAGCTCATCGTAGACATCGTAAATAAGGTAGTGTGAAGGATCTCCTATAGAACAGCTCGCCTACTATCACATAGCAAGCTACCTGTCATTCTATTCGCAGAGCTTCATTCCTCTTTGTCAGTAGCATTCCATGTTTCAGGTAGTTATAGATCGGGTCAATCTAGTCCGGCTCTACATCGGTTATATTGGCGACCTCCTCACCCCCATTTTTTATCGAGGGGCGAGGTAGCTCTTCTATGTAGACTGTTCGTTTTGTCGAGTCAATCGTACTTGCAAGTCTAGAAAGGCATCAACCTTTGTATTTTTCAATCTTGGAATTTGTTGGAGGTACCAAGAGTTGAAACTGGTGAGGAGTTCTCTTACTTTGGCCAAGTAGGCCGCCATGGAGGGCTCTTGGGCTTCGTAGTCCCCATTTACCTGGTTTACGACGAGCTGCGAGTCGCTACAAACTACTAGGAGTTTAGTTCCCACTTCCTTTGCTAGTGCCAAGCCAACCAATAGTGCTTCAGATTCAGCATCGTTATTTGAAGCTCAGAATTGAAACTGGAGCGCGTACTCTAGCTTTACCTCGCAAGGTCCGTAGAGTATTAACCCAGCTTTGCTTCCACCCTGGTTAGACAAACCATCAACATGAAGTATTCAGGGCTCCTCATCCCAGCCTACTATCTCACGAGCTAGAGGTGGTGCCACACTGGATGAAGCTTCCGCTTTGGGTTCTGCCATCATAGGGGGTGGCGAGCTGAAAGTACACTCAACAATGAAGTCTGCTAGGACCTGCGCTTTTATTGCTAGTTGCGGTTTGTACCGGGTGTCATACTCACTGAGCTCTATTGACCATTTTGTCAACCTGTCCGAGACCTCAAGTTTCTAGAGACTTGCCTTAGTGGTCGATCGATTAGGACACTAATGGTGTGGGCTTGAAAATATGGTCTTAGCATTCGGGTGGCTAGCACCAATGCAAAGGCGAGATTCTCTATGTCGGGGTACCTTGTTTTTGCCGCGTGTAGGACTCTGCTTACATAGTATATGGTTCGCTGTGTTTTATCCACTTCTCTTACGTAACTAACCACAACATCACTCGCGGAGAGGTAGAGTTTGAGCTTGTCCCCAATCTTGGGTCTAGTCAACAGAGGAGGCGAGCTAAGGTATTGCTTTAGCTCGTCAAAGGCTAGCTAACACTCATCAATCTACTTGAAGGCCTGGTTTTTCTTTATAGCCTTGAAGAAGGAAAGGCACTTCCCAACCGATTTGAACATAAATCGGTTCAAAGCTGTTACCCGTCCAGTTAGTCTCTGGGTCTCCTTAACCAAGCTAGGTGGTCTCATGTCTAAGATAGCCTGAATTTTATTGGGATTCACCTCTATACCATGCGTGCTGACGATGTAACCCAAGAACTTACCCGATGTCACACCAAAAGCACACTTGTTCGGGTTCAACTTCAAATTATTCTTTCTCAAAACATTAAACACAAGGTCTAAATCAAAAATCAAATTCTTTGAAAAAAGAGTCTTTACAACCATGTCATCTACGTAACATTCTACTTTATCACCAATTAAATCGAAAAAAAAAAACAGAATTAACGAGTCGTTGGAAGGTCACCCCAGCATTTTTCAGACCAAAGGGCATGACCTTGTAACAATACAAGCTTATTTCAGTAATAAAAGCAGCATTCTCCTGGTCTTCTGGATCCATCAGGATCTGGTTATATAGCTTGAATAAGCGTCCATGAAGTTGAACAACTCATATCCCAAGGTCGCATACACCAAGCGGTCTATGCTAGGTAAGGGAAAGTTGTCTTTTGAACAAGCTCGATTCAAGTCTGTATATTCTCACCCTGCCAACTGGCGAACTAGTTCGTCATTGAATCTTACTAGTGGAATATTTGTATGCTGTAAGTCAGCTATGCTGAGCTCTGTTCTCTTGAAAGCTTCTATAAACAAAATATCCACCGAGCTACCGGAGTCCACTAGAATCCTTTTTACCCCTGAAGTCATTTATCAGTAGTTTTACCACCAGGGCATCATCGTGTGGGTATTGAATCCCACACATATCATCCTTAGTGAAGTAGATTAATTCCTCTTTCTGGGGGCGCTTGGACGGATTGTCATCTTCTTGTTCCAACTCTTGGGCTGGCAACTTGCTTCTTCGGCGTGGCGAGCTGCTGCGCCTACTTCTTGGTGATTTGCTCCTTCTGGGAGACTTGCTCCTTTCTGTTTGTACTTGTCTCTTCTTTAGTTCGCTTCCTCTTTCCATTCTGGTCAGACTTCGACCCCACTACTTCTTCTGCCTTGATGAATTGGTGGGCCACATCAAGAAACACGTCCATGGTAGCTGGTGGGTGTAGCTCAAGTTCCCATTTCAGCTTGCGATGTTTCACTCCCTTCTTTGCTGCTATAAGTTGTACAGCAAGATCCAGGTTTGGGATCTGTAGACGCTCCATGTTGAACTTCCTGATGTATTCCCTGAGTATTTCATTCAACTTCTGGACGACGTTAAACAAGCAGGTTGCCGATTTGTAGTGTCTCTTGCTAGTGACACACAGGTCCCAATTTTTTATGGAACCAGGAGTTAATCTGGAGTACTAGAGCTAGACTTCTTTTAGTGTTATGGGGAATGCTATACACATGATGGCGTCGTTTGTTCCATGAAGGAGCATGAGGGCCTAAAAGTTGTTCGCATGCTCCACCGGATCTGTCTTACCTCTGTAGGACTCCAAAGCCAAGGCCAAGTCAGGGGCCAATGGGGTTTCTCGCATCAATCAGGGTGGTTCAAAGAGGGAAACAATCCTACTGGTAGCCACGTTGTTTTCCCCATGTTGGGCTATACTACTTGCGGGGGCGAGCTAAATCTTCCTTCCGGCACGATGCATGCACTTCTTGTGCTTCTTGGTACCTTCGATCGATCTGGCAACATCGGTCCCGGCAGGAACCTCAACTCGACTTTTTGCTGGGACTTGATCATTTCGAGTTGTAGCATGAGCATGGTCTCGATCGTCAACCCTATCAGGGACCTGAACCTTGCCACGTATTCGTGGGCGAGGTGGGTCTTCACAGTTCAAGCCGTTGTTCTAATGAGGTATCTGCTGGCTGTTCCTAGGTACTTCGGGGTTGTTGCGTGACATTTGCTAACTGTTAAGTGGTTGCTACTAACTGTTACGCAGTACCTATTGTCTGTCCCACGACATTTGTTGGCTATTCCACGACACTTGCTAAGTGGGCACTTGAGGATGTCGTTGTTGTTGATATTGCCATTGCTACTACTATTGTCCAATAATGAAGATGAATTTGTTCTCCCAGGACCTAAGTTGTTCAGTCATGGTCTGTACACATCGTACTAGGTCGTTGAATTGCTGTACATCGACTTCCGTGGGGGTTGTAGTGTAAATAGCCATGGAAGGCACATTTATGTTGCCTTGAGATTCGATTGGAGGTAGGGGAACGTCGATCTGGCCTATCATGACGATGGGAATTTGGCCATTGACATTGTTATTAGCAAAAGGGTTATTGGAAGAGGCCATGGATAAGTTTTCAAAAAATAATGAAACTCTAGCTTTTTGTTGTGTTTCCCACAAACAGTGCCAATTGATAATGCACAATCTGCTCGCTCCCTCGTGTCCTGTGACTGAACTCAAATAAGGATCTGATCTAGCAATGCCGAGGTGCACAACCAAGCTGGCATCTGTACATCCGAGCTAAAAAAGTGTTAGTGCTCAAAGAGATTTTACCGAAAAAAACACTCCAATGCTTTAAGTCAATATGGGGTTTTTTGTGAGAATGTGTGAGTGCTTCAGTGCTTCAGTGCTTCAGTGCACATACCCCTTTTGAGTGGATTTGATGCTCTTTTATAGTTATCTGAGGTTCAAGTGTCATTAGGCAACGCCTCCGAGTCTCCTGCAGAGCTGTTTCCATAATTAAAGGCATGCTGGCATACCAATTGCTAGATTCGCACAGCGGTTACTAGTCGCCTACGGGTTTTGTGGCACACTTTTCGTCGAATTGTTCCTATGGCCACAGCAACAGTACGGAGGTGTGGCACACAGAATGGTTTAGGCGAACTTGTATTGATGGCAGCCCGTATTTGCCCCAAATCGGCTGCTCACCTGATGTTGGGTGCCACGTATTGACTTATCGAGCTGTCCTACTAAATTGAACGTTATGTTGTCAACAGCGTCCACATGCCGGTGATTGTGCGAGGTCACCAAAATGCCCCTCATCACTAACTATCACCGCCATAAGGATAACCATGAGTTAATTTCACAGGGAACTACAATACAATGCAGTACTCAAAGCCCTTGCGCAACATGCCAACATCATTTGACAGTGATGTTTTACTGCACCTGTAAGACACTGAGATCACTACTACATCCTCCAAAACAGAAACCCTTCAATCAAAAAAATACCAACTGATTTACAGCAATTAAAACAAGAGATACCCAATTAACCATTAAATATCATTATAAGGGGGCAAATTGATGCTATTATAGGGCAATATACCCCTTTGAGTAGCTTATATGTTTAGTTTGAGGAACCAATTAATTTGTCTTCCTCCTTTGGGATGTCACTCATGGATACCTGCATGCCTGACTTAATTTTATTCCACTCATTCTCCACACGGAAGAAAATCCACTGGAAGCGTCGAAGAATCTCCAAGGCCGTGATAGTAAAAACAGTCAGGTAGTTATGGCGAAGATGGGCAGACAGCTTATATGTCCAAGTACAACGGAGGACAAGGTTGCTTCCTAGCACCCAAAAGTAAACCTGCAAAACTTAACATTTCATAATTACTTTTTGTGCACATTTAAAACTTTTCAAGGTTCAAAAAATCGTTATCGGTCGATACATATCATATCGGGCCCTTCACGGTATGCCCCTATTGGGGTTGTATTGGGTCAAGGCCTGGTTCAGACTTCAGGGGGTAACCGGGACTTAAACCGGCCCCTCTGAACCAAAATCGAAAAAAAAAAAAAGTGAAACTAAAAAAAAGGACCGATACTAGCCAATACGCCCTACCGGCATATCGCCAGTATCAATACTTTGAACCTTGTTTAAAACTACCAGAATTTCATCATAGCCAAAACCTTACCCATTGTCGTCCATACAATAGGTTTGAGCAGATATACTGTTTGCTGAACTTGAAAATCCGAGTGAAGCCACTATCAAATGAGAAGACGAGTTAGCACACAATTTTCTTTCTTTTTCTTGTTTCCAAGAAGAAATAGTAGTGCAAATAAATTTGCACTTGTACAAATGCATGAGAGTGCAAATGTAAAAAGTGCAAATTATTGTTTAATTTTGTTTTGGATTTTACTTTATTCTGTTTCATGTCTTAATTTACTATTGCAATCAAACAAAATAAGCTAAAATTTGAAACAGAAAGTCAGATTTACACTCAAATCATTTGCACTGTGCAAATTTATTTGCATTGCAACCAATCACAGCCTAAACTACATAATAAATTATTTTAGAAGCCAAGCGAAAATATTTTAATACTAGCACAAGGTTGTCATCTTTTCATATGGTGCAATGAACAAGTACTCAAAACAGGAGAAATTGTCAGGTTATATTTGATAAGAAAAGAAATTCATGTATACCTCAAGTCCCAATCACGGGCCACATCCCAGTAAAATGAGTAGAGCGAATTTACAACACTTGAAAGAAGCCAAAGGGGGCGAAAAATATTTGTCCACCTATCAGGGAGGACGTGATATTTAAGGGCTGAGAGAAAAATCACTGGGACAGCCGTTGAATATTTTAAAGCTGAAAAGCATATATACAAGTAAGGTTACCAAAACAGTCATTAGGACAAAAATGCAATATATATGGAAGACCAACTAGTTAATCAAATGGGCATACAAGACCAACAAGTTAATCAAAAACAGAGTTTGTACATGCAACAGAAGAACCGTTGTTCAACACACTAAATAGGGAAGCTCCTATACAACCTCACCTATCTCTGCCATGTGGAAGAATTTTGTAGCCAAACATAGAAATATCCATAATATAGAGGGACCTCCTAACCGGTTGCATTAACTCCCCTATTCAAAATAAAAGCAGCATAAGTTTTTTTTTTACTCTCCCCCTCCCTCATGTGAGCAGAAGTTTTTTTCCCTCCCTCATGTGTGTGTGTGTACAGCCAGTAAAAGTTGTGCCCAACTAATGAATACCTATC
Source organism: Nelumbo nucifera (assembly GCF_000365185.1). The sequence continues at coordinate 439,742 of NW_010729350.1, read as the reverse complement.
CAAATGATAAGATTTTATTTAAAAGAAGCATAAAAGAAGATTTATATTGCATAATGCAAGAACACAGACTCTTTCTGAGAAACAAAGTTGCCATGGCGAAGTTTCCAAGTTGTCTAGGGTTCCCCCATTAAACAACGGAGTAGGAAATCCACTCCTTACATATACAGAAATTACCTAAAATATCACTTTACTAACAACGTCTAAAACATCCTCCCACTTTTATGCACCTCCAACAGGCCCCTGTTATAGAAGACTAAGGCAGTAATCATTACCCATTTGTTCAATCCGGTTAAGGGTGACCCTAAGTCAATCCATTACAATTGGATCAAATATGGAGATACCCCAATTTGATCTAATTTTCTTATATGCATCTTGCATCAATAAAGCAGGTTGGAATGTTTTGTTTGACTCAAGAATCATGCATTCAAGTTCCAAACAAATTATTTTCAATTCATTTTTTCATGATATACAAAATTGAAGTTATCTTTAGTTCATTTTTATTAAGAGTCAGTTGACTAATCAGGAGTAATCTAGTCTTTCACTCTTTCTACCTTATTTTATATTCATTATGTTGTTACAGGTCTGTCCAAGTTTAATTAACCACACCCACACTTACATAGGGAAAGTTTAGTCTTTGTATGATATTAAGATAAGTAATAGATCTGGCTGACTGGGAAGGTTGATTATTCCCTCCCATTCTTCTATTCCATTTGTTTCCCTCCTCCCTCTTTTCTATTACTCTCTCTTCACTCTCCTTCATTTCTAGAAGCAACCGTATACCATTCACATTGTATTAAAGAACTAAGAAGGAACATACGGAGGCTGTAATCCTATTTCAACACCTTTTAAAAATTTTTTGCATTTTTTATTTTTTTGAACCTAGCAACTGGGTTGGGGGCTCCACCCCCGAACCCTGATCATGCCCCTCGAGGCAAGCCTAAACAAGCCCATCTTAATAAAATATCTTCTTAAAAGGCAATTAAAAACATACAATCATTATTTTTTGTGTGAAAATTAAGAATTTTAAGAGCCTAACATGGGCTTGTTTGGGCTTGCCTCGAGGGGTGTGGCACAAAGGCAGCTCGTGGAATCAGGAATCTAATATGTTTTACATCACATTAGCTATTTTAAGTAATGCAATTGAGGAAAAAAAAGAGATTGTGGGTTTTACATTAGCTATTTCAATACACTTTACATGTTATGTTTATGTATTTTAATTTTAGATAATAAGTTTTTTTTAAATTTTATTATAAAATTTATGTTTATATTTTATTAATATTATGTTTAATATTTTTTATGTTTTTTTTTTAATTTTTGGCATTTTTTTGAATGTTCTAACATTTTTTTATTTTCTAGCATTTTTTTGCATTTTTGCACCATGCTTCAAAGAGGTGCGTGCCTCGCCTTGTGCCTTGGACACAAATTGGCCCCTGTGCCTTTCTACGCTTTGCGCTTTTAAAACACTATTCCAATGATAGTCTCACTATTTCGTCTTCTTTGAGTTCCAAAAATGATTTACAAGTGTATCAAAGGCACAAAATAATTGTTCCTGTTGAAATAATTGATTTTATGTTTGTTAGGGTCTGTTTGGCTGATTAAAGCCTTTTTTATTTTAATCTATTATTGTACCATCACTTAGTAGGGACACAAGGGTCATTTCCCTTCTTATTTTTTCGCCTATATATTATAATGAAGTTGGCGCTGCCAACGCTATTCCATTGTCTCGATCCTTCTTTCTTCCTTCTCTTCTCTTCTCTCCTCTTCTCTTCTCTTCTCTTTTGTTGTATTCTCCAATCAGTTTTACTGTCAAGATGGTATCAAAGTGTGGCCATCAGGGCAATCAAGTGTCTTCTCCAAGCTGCTGAATATGGGCGGAACAAAGGAGTACATCTGGGTTGATCGAATCAGACCTGAAACAGGTACGGCCCCTTTTTTTTTTCTTTTCTTCTCTTCCGTTGGTCGTGTACCAAGAGGAAAATGAATGCACCAGAACCACTGAATGTCGGCACACCCTTGTGAGGTTTCTCTGTTTGTTTTGGATCGCGTGATCCTGTACCTGCGAAAGGTTGCTATAGATCACGTATGACCTGTTTTCTCTACTTGTTGGCTTGATGCCTTGTGTGTAAGGATCTCCTCTTGTGATTATTGCTTGTATACCTTATTAGAAAACTAGTAGGCTAGGACTGCTACTCCGTACAGGTCTGAAAATCAGATCTGTCATCTTGTTTTTTCTAGAAATTGATGCTGGCCTTGTGCTCAGATTAACTCCAAAAACTGCAGTGTGGGTGGACTAATCACTTGTTGTGTGTGGAGCTTTTTGTTCTAATATAAGGAGGGATCCTAAGTTTGAAGCTTTTCGATAAAAAAATTGTGTTGACCATGTCTTCTTGTTAGACAGTGTATGCCCTTAGCTCCAATCAGAATGAGGTACATTATGACATTTAATGTAAATGAATAAAGTACATATTTGGCTCATGTTATTATGTTGTGTTTCTTTGTAATACCCTTAAACTGGACACATATGAGACTCGTGTTAGTTTAGAATCGTCACAGTCGTTGGATAGATCTGAGGAGATTTATCTTACCAAGGCAGACACTGATGTGCCGCCAAGTTGGCTGGGGTAGCTTGTCTTAGCTGCCAGGATGAGACCTGAGGTACATGCAGTGTGGGTTTTCTTGAAACCCTGAACCGGACCAAAATTTCAGTATTGCCCTGGACCTTGGAGATAGATGGGCAAAACTGGAATGTTACACCTGACCCCTAAACTCGATTATGATACTACACTAGGTGTCGGATTGGGTTGTCCTTGATATGCCAATCAGTTAGATCCTTAGAGGGGGTCAAAACCTGGGTATGTTGGGACAGTCCGAGAATTCATCTGAGTGGGTGATCATAGTGATAGGATCAGCCCCTTTGTCGGACAAAGTGAATGATCGGGGATGCACTCTCTCTGATGGAAACCAAAACTACCGATAGTCGATTTCAAAATGTTTGCAAAAGGT
>NW_010729350.1:413315-436539 GCF_000365185.1 Nelumbo nucifera | reverse complement strand
TAAATGTTGGGCCCATTAAGAGCCCATGGTGATGGACTCAGGGGTTCACGGTCTCCTACAGTGAATTTGGCCAGGCCTTGTAACAAAGGCTGGGCTGAACCCATGTGGCTGATGTGTAGATCAATGTTTGGGTCCCACACCATACAAAGATAGCCAACTGAGCAGATTAAGAGGTTAAGTGAGCACATAGACTTAATGGGCCTAAAGCCCAATTCGAACTGGCTTAATAAGATTAGTTAAATGAGGGCGGTTCTGGGATTTGGATCAACAGATAGGATAAGGGGTTATCCCTATCCACTCAAAGAGTCCAGATCCAAATAATAGATTGGATTAGGAAACTCCTAATTTGATTAGGAAGGCTGATCTTTATCTACAGATAAATTAAGGGATTGTCCTTATCTCTTAAAGAGAGTCCAGATCCAAATAAAAGATTTGGATTAGGAAACTCCTAATAGGATTAGGAGAACCTCTCTTTAAGGCTATAAATAGGAGAGCAGGGCGAACCCTCAATACAACAACAGATAGTCTGCTGAACTAAGAGAGAAGACAATATACAGTTCAACTGCTTCTAACTTCCGCTCTTGTTCCTGCTCTTGCCGCCCTACCCAGTTCGATCTCCACCGGTGGAAGTGATCAAGAACAATTCTTGATATTGCCTTTTGCTAGAAGAGGCAATCTGAAGTCGTGCTCACCAGCCCTCCATCATATTCTTGCTGAAGAATTCGGTTTTTGCTGAAGAATCGTCCTACTGATTCTGCTTCACCTCACACTGTGTTATCTTCGGTGGAAGTAGTCTTTGGTTCTCTCCTTGGGCGTGAACACCTTCATTGGGGGCTTACTATTACTCCGTATCAGGTATATCCCTCTACTCCCTTTTGGTTTCAGATCTGGTCCGGTTTGGTTTCAAAATTGATCCTTGAAAATGCAGTTTTCTAAAATAGGGAATGCGATTCCCACATGGGAGAGAGGAATTTTTGAAATTTCGCCCAACCTTCCTGTAGGGTTCGGCCATCCATATGATGGATCTCTCATCCCTTCACTTCTGAGAATTATGCTACTTCAAGGATTTCTGGAAATCAAAACGGGGTAAGTGGGGGAATGGATATGAGTTTCCCCATGGTTGTTATTCCCTTTGATGGTCCGAATTACCTTGAATGATCTAGAGGAATAAAAATTGTACATCACTGCTAGGGGAAAAATAGGATACATCAATGGAAAAGTGAAGGAACCAAAGAGCAAAAGTGCTGAATATGATAGATGGAACCAAGAAAATAGTATGGTGATGTCATGGTTCTTGGTTTCCATGCTGCCACAGGTGAAAAACTTTTATGTGGGCTGAAACTGCTTGTGAAATATGGGAACAAGCAAAGTCCACCTATTCAGAGCAGAGACACTATGGCAAGATATACCAACTGCAAGTTGAATCATCCACTTGTAAGCAGGGAGAAAGGAGTCTCTCGGTGTACTATGCAGATCTGACATCGATATGAAAAGAACTTGATCACTATCAGAATGTTAACTAGAAGTGTGATGAGGATGCAAAGGCATGCAAATCACTTGTATCTCAGTAGCGAGTATTTGCCTTCCTCTTGGGGCCAAATCCTTCATGAGTACATCAGGGTGCAAATCTTGAGAAGTAAAGACTTGCCATCAGTTCAAGAGGTTTATGCCTTGGTTTAGTTAGAAGAAAGTAGAAGAAATGTGATGAATTCTACAGAGGGGGAGCTAGTTGCTCTAGCTGTCCGAGGAAGTTCAGATACTAATGTCGGAGGTGGTTCTAAAAAGGGTGACTCTCAGAAGAAAACAGATGATAAGAGTAAGCTTTGGTGCCCTCACTGCCAGAAGGCAAGACACACCAGAAATACCTGTTGGGATCTCCATGGAAAACCTAAATGGGCACAGGATTTGGGTAAGAAGCCAACAACTGATCAGGGCAAGAAACCAAGTTAGCAGAATTAGAAAATGTATAACTCAACTAATATGGCATCTCAAGAGACTGGTCCCATGGTAACTCAAGAAAGGCATCTCAGTTCTGACCCTAAGGAAGAGATCATCAACTCCTTCTGTGACCATTTGGAGTTATATGGTAGTACTAATCGCCAGATGGATACTGATCCTACTCTTACCTCTTTTGCATTTGCTTAAGGTAACACTGCCACTACCTTCCATGTGTCATCTCATACCTCTAATTCCCCTTGGGTAATTGACTCTGGAGCCTCAAACCACATGACTAGTAAGTCAAATTTATTTCAGGCATACAATCTTCTCTCTGGGAGAGATAAGGGTAGACAAGCTGATGGTTCTTTCTCCACCATAGCCGACCAATGAACCATATCTCTCCCACTCGACCTTACCCTTTCTAACGAACTATATATTCCTAAATTACCTATAAATATGCTTTCCATTAGTAGTATTACTCACTCCTTGAACTGTTCAGCTACTTTCTATCCGTCTTCATGTGTGTTTCAGGATTTGGCCTCAAGGAAGACGATTGGTAGAGGAAGCATGGTGGATGGCCTCTACGTGTTGGAGAATAAAGCTGGTCGTCTGGCTACAAAGTCCTTGAGTTCGTCCAGTGAGAGTCAAGCCTAATTATGGCACAATCGTTGTGGTCATCTTTCTTTTGAGTCATTAAAAGTTATGTTTCCAAAGTTGTTTGAGTCTTTGTTAGTGAGTCAGTTGCAGTGTCAGATATGTCAATTGAGTAAACATTGTAGAAGCACTTTTCCTTTGAGAAATAAAAGATCTTAATTTCCGTTTCATATTGTTTATTCTGATGTTTGGGGCCCGGTTACTCTACCTACTGAGGCTGGATATAAGTATTTCATTACCTTGGTTGATGATTACTCTAGATACACCTGGGTTTACCCTATGCGATCTAAAGAGGAAGTGCCTAAAATTGTGAAAGACTTTCAATGCATGGTGTTCACTCAGCTCCAAATTGAAATCCATATTTTCCAATCGGATAATGCAAAGGAATTACTTCCATAGTGATCTCACGGAATTCTTTGCTTCGAGTGGATCACTTCAACGAAGCTCTTGTGCTAGGACACCTCAACAAAACGGTGTGCTGAAAGAAAAAACCGTCATCTTCTTAAAGTAGCTCATGGCTTGTTAATCCATATGAATGTTCYGAARCGYTTTTKGATGKRTGYTRTTCTGTGTGCTACGTACATCATCAACCGTATGCCCTCTCGGTTACTAGAGTATAAAGCCCCATGTCAGCTTTTGTTTCCTATAACTCCATCGTTCCCCATTCTTCTCGGTTTCCCCTTAGAGGGAGAGTAGGGTTGAGGAGAAACAGGCTCAAACTCAACTACCTCCTCAACCTGACCCTCCTCCATTCCGTGTCTTTCTTCGCCGCCACGAAAGCCAGCAGAGTTCAAGAGCCGTGGAACCTGACACTATGCAACCGACATCATCGGCTTCACCGGAGGTTGATCCTTCCCATCAGCCAAGTACACTTGCTTCTATTGATATGCCTGCTCCTCTCAATGTTGATTCCTCTGTCACTAATGATCTTGATGTTCCTATTCCTAAGAGAAAGGGTGTTAGATCTTATACCACTAACCATCCTATCTCTCACTTTGTGTCCAATGATCATATTTCATCTTCATATCGTGCATTCTTCTCCTCTGTTGATAGTATCCCCGTTCCTAAGAATGTGGCAAAAGCTTTATCCAAACCTGAATGGGCAAATGCAATGAAGGAAGAGATTGATGCATTACACAAAAATGGCACTTGGAAATTGGTGGATCTTCCTGAAAGGAAGGAACCAGTGGGGTGCAAGTGGGTGTTCACAGTGAAACACAAGGCTGATGGAACTGTTGAAAGGTACAAGGCCAGATTAGTGGCAAAAGGTTTTACACAAGTATATGGAGTGAACTATGCAGAGACTTTTGCCCCAGTAGCCAAGATGAACTCTATCAGAATTCTCCTTTCATTGGCGACAAATCTTGATTGGGAACTTCACCAATTGGACATCAAAAATACTTTCTTGAATGGTGACTTAGAAGAGGAAGTGTACATGATCCAACCTCCAGGTTTTTGTGCTAAAGGCAATGAACAAAAAGTGTGCAAGTTAAAAAAATCTTTATATGGGCTGAAACAATCTCCTCAGGCCTGGTTTAGTAAGTTCCACTTAGCAGTTCAATAGATGGGATTCAAACAATGCCAGTTAGATCACATACTATTTGTGAAAAAAGGTGAAGGGAAAATTTCAGCTCTAATTGTGTATGTGGATGACATAGCGATCACAGGAAATTGAGAGGCTGAAATACAGAGACTCAAAAAGTTCTTAGCCACTCAATTTGAGGTGAAAGATCTAGGCCCCTTACGTTATTTCCTTGGAATTGAAGTTGCCCGCTCTCACAAGGGCATCTTTATTGCCCAATGGAAATATGTACTAGATCTACTAGAAGATACAAGCAAACTGGGAGTGAGACCAATTGACTCACCAATTGAACCTAACCATAATCTAGGAGACAGTCAGGGAGAGTTCTTGAAAGATGTGAAGAAGTTTTAGAGACTTGTAGGGACTCTTGTATTTGTCTATGACCAAGCCTGATATTCCTTATGTAGTGGGTGTCCTTAGCCAGTTCATGCACAATCCTAGGACAACTCAACTCACCTTGAAGCTACAGAGAGGATCTTCAGATACCTCAAGAAGTTTCCTGGAGCTGGTTTGCTAGTCCAGAAACATAGACATTTAAATGTGGAGGTATATACTGATGCTGATTGGGAAGTCTACCAGTGGATATTGTGCCTTTGTAGGGGGAAACCTAGTCACATGGAAAAGTAAGAAGCAAAGTGTGGTGGCTAGGTCTAGTGTTGAAGCTACAGAGTTATGTCTCATGAAGTTGCTAAAATCATGTGGATAAGAAATTTGTTAGGAGAACTGGGTTTTACAGTTAGCAACCTATGTCACTCTATTGCAACAATAAGGCTGCTATCAACATTGCAGCTAATCCATTCCTCCATGATAAAACGAAACACATTGAAATGAACAAGCATTTTATTAGAAAAAAACATGTAAATGGAGAAATGTGCACCCCATATGTCAGCTCAGAAGAACAACTTGCAGACATCTTCACTAAAGGTCTTCATCATGTGCGACATAATGATTTGTGTGACAATTTGGGCATGATTGATATCTATGCTCCAACTTGAGGAGGAGTGTTGAAATAATTGATTTTATGTTTGTTAGGGTATGTTTGTCTGATTAAAGCTTTTTTTATTTTAATCTATTATTGTACCATCACTTAGTAGGGGCACAAAGGTCATTTCCCTTCTTATTTTTCCGCCCTATATATTATAATGAAGCTGGCGCCGCCAGCACTATTCCATTGCCTCAATCCTTCTTCTTTCTTCCTTCTCTTCTCCTCTCCTCTTCTCTTCTCTTCTCTTTTGTTGTAATCTCTAATCAGTTTTACTGTCAAGAGTTCCCGCTTTAGTAGATGAGCCTCTTCCCTCATTACTCAGTCTAGTCATCAATAAGAAGATAAGTTATGATTCACCCTACTTTGTTGATTTCCCGGACATAAATATCCCTTTTGCATTGAAGTCAAGGTAAGCATCATTCTTGTACTATACTTTTATCTCCAAGCATGTATCATAAACCCTTCTATAACCATCCACTTTTGCCTAGCATGTTTCTTTTAAGTTTGTCCCTTGGACTATATTAGAATCACATTGAAATACGAAAGACCCATAGTTGTCAAGGCAACGCCTAGGTGGGCGCCTAGGCAACTAGGCGCTTTTCAAAGAACAGCTCGCCCAAACGCCAACTATGTTAAGCACATACTTATATAAATATTTATTAAATAAAAAAATATAAAATATATAATATTTTATTGGTTGTTTTAGTTATTATAATAGAACCTATTGCATGTTATCATGCTTTTGTATTGAGGAAAGTAAAAACAAAGTTAATCTTCGAGGGTTTCACATTGACAATAGAATTGAAGTATCGAACTGAGGAAGATGAGAGAACAACAGCCTCCATCATTCCCACACAGTCCTCTAAAGTTAGTTTTGTTCTCTGTTTCCTGGTTTAAAACAGTGGTTACGCCCCATTTTCTCCTCTTCCTTTTTGTATCTTATCTCCAAGTTTTTTGAATCATTTTATTGGACTAAAACAGGGGCTCCACCCCCTTCTATTGTTCTTAAATTTCCTGCATATTTTCAGCTTTTTTTTCTCATTATTGGTGTCTGAAACAAGGGCGGAACAGGGGCTCCGCCCCTTCTTTTATTCTTCATATTCTTTTATTTTAATATTTTTTTCACCAGCTTTTCTGGGTCTAGAACAGGGGCTCCGCCCCCTTCTTTTGTTCTTAATTTCTTCCATTTTTTCAGCTTTTTTTTGTTCTCATCATTGGTTTCTGAAACGGGCTCCGTCCCTTATTTTCTTCTTCATATTTCTTCTTTTATTTTAATATTTTTTCACCAGATTTTCTGGGTCTCGAACAGGGGCTCCGCCCCCAACTTTTCTTTTTCATTTTCTTCTTTTATTTTAGTATTTGTTCCCTGTGTATTGTTGATCTAAAATAGGGGCTCTGCCCCCTTCAGTTCTTTCAAATCCCAAGCACAAAAGTAAGTGCAGAATACATAAAGCCAAAAAAAAAACTAGTTCAAAAGGGTACAAATCCATCGGCAACCTTAGTTTTAAATTCCATCGCCTAGGCGAGGGCTAGGCGCCTGGGTGCCCCACGGTCGCCTAGCCTCGCCTTGGTGCCTTGAAAACTATGGAAAGAACCTACATTGGATATGGTTGAGTTCTCTAATTAAAAAGAACCAATGAGAAAAAAGTGGGTCTCTAACATAATGTAAAGAATAGCTGAATCCACTAACAAAGATATAAAGCATGATCGGTAGCTAAGGGTTATGCACAAGCATTTGTCAATTACTTGGAGACATTTGCTCCCATTTATGAAGATGAATTATGTGAGGGTTCTTCTTTCCTTAGTAGCTACACACTCATGGCCACTATATCAGTTCAACATCAAGAATTCTTTCGTAAATGGGGATCCTTAAGAGTAAAGAAAGGAAAGAGAAGAAAGGCAGTCCTAAGGAATGAGAGGATTGATTTAAAAGTTGTGAAAAGGTGTTAGATATCAGCAGTAAAGAGAAAAGGAGAGGAGAGAAGAAGAAGTTGGCGGCAATAGGGTTTAGAGAGAAGTCTATCGAATGTTTTCTCCTTCCCTAATCCTTTTCATTAAAACATAATTTACAAAGTTTCGGTATTTACAGAGAGGCCCTTAATTGGGCGACTAACTTAATTAAGCATAACATAAAAAAGTATAAAGATTTGCACGTTAAAGAAATCTTTATATGGCCTTACGTTGTTAAGCAGTCTCCTAGGGCTTGGTTCAAGGTTCAAAGTATTGACCTGTATCGGTACTCTTTTTTTTTTTTTCGAATCTGGTTCAGAGGGGCCAGTCTACCCCCTGAACCACTTGCTGACACGAAACACACCCTGTAGGGGCATATCGGGAAGGCTCCGGTACGATATGTATCAGCTGATACGGGCCGATACATATCGATACTTTGAAATCCTTGGCTTGGTTCAAGCGGTTTGAGGAAGCACTGGTGAAGATTGGTTTCACACAAGTCTACTTTGACCATATACTGTTTTTTAAAACACTCCACCTTAGTTCATATCTGGGAAAGTACTGGGGGGGGGTTGGCCAGGGCAGATCTCCCAGCCCGGACACTATACAAAATTCACTTCTGTATTATTGTTGCTTCTTTATTGAAAAATTTTCTATTTGAGATCCTATTAGCAACACCTAAGGCTATGACCATCTGCATAAAAAGAACAACCATGCTGCGCAAAAAAAGAAGAGAAAAATGTGAAACTTTAGCAGAAACCCTACTAAGTTTCCTTGCATCCAGCACCAGATGGGTATCCATACTTTCAAGATTCCACTTCACAGAAGAATGTTCAGTTCTTCATATATGCATTTTCTTCCAAGCTTCTCAGTAAAATTATTTGCTTCATATTTATCAATTTTAACTTAATTTTTTGAGAATCTAGAATCAAGTAACTCTACAACCTGCAAGAACACTTTTTGGAGAAGGGAAAAACCAAGAGGCCTCAAAGAAGCAGAGCACAAAAAAGCATGAAGAAGGAAGGAAGGAAGGAAAGAGAGAAAGAAAGAAAGAAAGAAAGAAAATAACTCATAACCAGGAAAGAAATTACCTCAGGAACTTTCCCCCAAAACAAATCATACCCACTCCCCAAAAAGACCATCAGCTATCAAATTGGCATTCATCAGAACACATTCTAGTCTGAAAAAGATATTGAGTACATTTACATTAAGAAATAAATGGAAGAACTCAACTCAATCATATACCATGATCCCCTGCTTTCTTCTCTCCACCTACACACACAAAGGAAAACACTACCCTAGATGTGTTGGTACACTCCATGAATACTTGTCCTGATTTGACATACAGATCTATTTACCTTCAAACTAGTTTTATTCTTATTTAGTGAATAATTTTATTACACTGCTTCAACAAACCAATCTAATTCAAGTCCTCAACTCAATTATAAGCTATGCGAGAAGTACAACTTCTATAACTTCAACTAAGTTGCTCCACAAGAAAGCAAAACATCATTTATAGTCTACCAAAGGGAAAAAAAATGCTAATTTAATATGTCAACTAAGAGAAGACATACACGAAGGATTTGACAAATATTTTAACAGTAACATGTTAAGGGCTAAAATATTAATTTGAATATCTATTTGAGCTTATCATTACGAGTAAAAAAGTATCCATCCACTATGTACCAATAGCAATTTAAAGGAAAAATAGAAACTCAAAAATCAAAACTATAGTGTCTCATTGAAACAGTGATCAATGCATGATTGTAAAAAGGAGGGAGATAAAAAAGGGCCATTCCCCATTGTGTAGCCCATGAGCAAAAAAAAATGTTGGGCATGACAATCCAGAGTCTTGAAAGGTGTTGAATTTAGACAAACATAACTTTTGGCACACAATGGCTACTTTCAGATGGGGAGTGAAGGGGGGGAGGCAAATAACAAATGAGAAAACGTAATTAAGAGTACATACCATTTAAAAGAGTGGTTTTCTCCTTGGTGTCCTTGTACTGTCGCAGGCACTGCAGAAAACGACACATATAAGGGAAAACAAGCACCAGTGGGATAGCAATGGAATGACTGCCACACACAGAATCAGCTTCAAACCATGCAATTGTAGCAACCTGCATAAAGGATATTGCTCAAAAAAAAAAAAAAAAAAAAACAGAATACATTCTTACATGCAACAAGGAGTGTATATATGAAAGTCAGATAAACAGTGTAATGTCAAACAGTAAGCAGCAAGTTACTTTAGCTTTCACTAATCCTATAATAACAAATCCAATTGGTAACACAAGAGAAGGATACAATATATGAATATGTTTCTTTTTGTTATATCACAATAACGATGATTATCAACAATTTTATAGGAACAGAAGCAAAAATTATATGTAATATTTTATATATTAGTAGTGGTTACCAAAGAATCACCAAGAGACTGGACGAGAATTGCAGATGGTGTGATAAGAGGTTTAAAGTTGAATTGCAGAAGTTAAGGCTGTCTTGGAAGTGGTAGGTTGAGGTTGATGCAGCATGCTTTCAAATGGAGTTTGAAAATATTACTGTGTTCAGGCAGAGCCCCCTGTCTAATTCCAAAAGTCTGCAGGTGGAAGACAAAGTTGTTCAAATCTTGGGCCTACCATTTCATCTCTGGAAATTAGAAGTTTCTTGTTTCATTGCTTCTCTGTACAAGGCTTAGAAGGATGGTTTCTTTGTGAAAGACCTGCACTCAGCTGCTGTCAATCTAAGAAACGTAAGACCAGAAGGAATCCCCCGGAAGGTTGAGGTGTTTGCTGATGGGACATTTTACTCTGTGTGGTTGGTGACAGCCATTGAATCTTCTTTGTGGCATGAAGGTAGGAGGGAAGAAGATGAGAAGGTTGAAGATTGGGTAGGTGGACTCAAGGGATTGGCCCGTTCAAATGTTGTTGAGACTTTCATGTATAAGGAAAGTCTTGCAGAAGAGAGTTTAAAAGGAAAGAAGCCAAAACCCAGTTTGGAATGAATGGGAGGAAAGGAAGATATAGCATGTGACAGGTCTTATGCCCAGGCTTTGAGGCGGTGACCGGCGTCTTGGTTAGTTGTTGCAGGGGTAAGCAAAAAAAAAACCAGAGTTGAGGCAGCGACCGGCGTCTTCATGGTTGGCGCGATAGAGACAAAGATGATAGGCAACAGAGAGAGAAAGGGGCACAGCCGTACAGGTAAGCTCCGAAGCAAGAGGAGAATTGGCCACTATGTGAGACTTGAGAGGCCATTGGTCGGAGGACGCACCAGAGGAAAAACTAGGAAGACGAAGAGAGTCAACGAGGAAAAAGTGAAGAATCACAAGAGAGACTAAGAGAAAGAAAGCCTACGGCCTATTACGGTTTAGTTTTCCAAGAGGAAAAACTTGAAAAGAGGAAAAATTGAAAAGGTGCCAGGCGGAGACAGACGCACGTGTGTTTGTTTATTGGATATTTGGATTTTAAAAATAACAAATTTACATGGAGAGGTAAGGTACTAAGGTTAAGCTTTTACTTTTTCTTGGACTTGTTTGAAAATTGAAAAGGTGCCAGGCTAACCTGGCACGCCAGACAGTAGGCGGATAGAGTGACAAACACCTTTTCAGTGTGACAGACGCACAGCAGTAAGGTTATTCAATTTTAAAAATATAAATATAAATATAATATATAATATATAATACCCTATATACATTATATATACACCAGTCGGTTCGATTAACCGCCGGTTTTTGTACAAGGTTAACCGAAACCGAACCAAAATTTTTGGTTTTTTAAGAATATCAAACCGAAACCAAACCAACCGGTTCAGTTAATCGATTTTTCGATTCGGTTTTTCGGTTTTTTTTGCTCACCCCTAGGTGTTACCGAATAAGAATGTACACGATCTAAGAGGAGGAACTAGACAAAAGCAGAGCCTAAATAGTCAAATAAGCAGGGCCTCTAATTTGGTAGTGGGTCATGTGGGTACAAGAAGAGAAGGGGCTCTTTTGAATCTTGGAAAAAATGGTAACAGACCAATTGAGGTCGTTCCTTTAGTGGGGTGCTCGAATGGGCACAAAGCAATAGAAGCCCGACCGTTAGAAAGTGGGCTAGGTCGAATTCTAAATGGGGTGAAGGAGGGTGAGGCCATCCAAGGGTGCAAGGAGGATTCAAGTGGGTTGGGCCCATTACAAAAGGAATGGAGCATGTGACAACTTAAAAGGTCACACATATGTCTCAAAGGGGACAAAAGAAAATTCAAATGGGTTGGGCCTTTCAAGCAACTTAAATCATTGTCCTCACTCGATGTTCGTTATAGTCCAAGACCACCAAATGGGAGAGCTCACTTCTATGGGTGCCTACACTGGCTGCTAGGAAGGGCTCACATGAAAGAAGGAACCCAAGCAACAAGAAGAAACCTCCGAACAACGGGTTTGGTGATTTGGAAGGAGATTACTTGCATAATGAAGAAGAGACCAACTTAGAGGAGTTAGAAACCTCTTCGGCACCTTCTCCTTCACATTCGTAGGGTGTCCCATTAGTGGTTTCCAACTGCCCTCCTGAGAAAATTGGAGTTACACCAATAAGAGGTTTTTCTTCTAACAACAACCAAACACTTCACCCACAGCAGCTTCAACCCAACCCCATTCCCTTGGAGTTTGGTACTTGTGGGTTGAGTGTCAGCCCAGATACTCTGGTTCCTATGTCTCTTACTGGTAGGTTTTCTGTGCCTATAACAGATACTTTCCAGGTCTAACAATTATCTAAAGCTGGATAAGGGAGGATTTTGAGGGGAAGTGAAGGTGAAGGAGAAGGTGCTGAAGAGGTGCTAAAAATGGAATTTAGTGAGCAAATCATTTGAGGAGCTTGTAAGGAAGAAGGTGATGAAGGAGGGGTTTGGAAATGGGGTTGAAATTGAAAGAAGTAAAAAATGTTATAGTCCATTCCAAGAAGAAGAAAGGAGAAGAAGAGCAAATAAAGAAAAAATTGACAGAGGAAGAGAGGCTAAAATCTGGTGAGATAGGGGACTTAGAGTTTAGTACAAGGGGGGAGAGGAGGAATAGACCAAAATAAAGGGTTAGGTAATTTGGTGTTGTTTATGCCAAAAGGTCTTGGGAAGATTATATGCTGGAATGCCAGAGGACTGGGGAGTTCTAAGAAAAGGCGGGTAGTAAAAATTTGCTTAGAAAGGAAAATCCAGATATAGTGATTTTACAAGAAAGCAAAAGTGGTAGACTAGGATAGGAAATGGGTGAGAAGCATTTGGAGCTCTAAAGAGATAGGATGGTCATTTGTGCCCTCATAAGGGGCTTCTAGGGGTCTAGTAACAATATGGAAGAATGAGGTGATGGAGCCCTTTGAGGAGCTAATATGCCGGTTCTCAGTCTCTCTAAAATTTAGGAATCTAGGAGAAGATTTCATTTGTGTTCTATCTAATGTTTATGGTCCTAACAAATATCGAGAGAGGTGAAATGAGGGAAGAACTTTTGATGTTAGAAGCCTATGGGATGAACTGCGGTGTCTTTGTGGAGATTTTAATGTCATAAGATTTACAAATGAGACAAATAATCTCAATTAGATGGTGGCAACTAGTATGAGGAAGTTCAATGAGTTTATTGATGATTGTGCTCTAAAAGAGATTCCTCTCTAGTAAACTTTGTTTACTTGGTCCAATTTACAAATTCCCTCTATTTACTCCAAGTTGGATAGGTCCCTTTTCAATCATGACTGGGAGGACCATTAGGTAGGGTTGATTTGCCCAATTAGTATTAGAACTAAGGACTTTATAGGTGCCCCACACTATTTTGATTTGAAAATATGTGGCTCACACCTAGACTTTATGAACAAGGTGGAGGAATGGTCGATTGATGAAGTGGGGGATGTCTTATGGAAAGGAGTTAGGTTCCATAGGAAGATACAAAGGCTCAAGTGCAAAATAAGAGAATGGAATAATAAGCATTTTGGAAGAGTGGAGGAAAGGAAAGTAGAAGTGGTGCTCCAAACTGAGCAGTTGGACGATGAGGAAAGTGAAGGTTTGTTAAGAGAGGAGGATGGGATTTTAAGATGGCCTCTGAAGGAGTTGGAAGAAATTCTACTTAGGGTAGAGATTTGTTGGAGGCAAAAAATCGAGATATAAGCAGACTAAGGAGGGGGGTGGCAACACTAAGTTTTTCCATGCAATAGCCAATGGGATAAAAAGAAAGAACTTTGTGTTTTCAATGGGTAGATCTAAATCTCCAAGATCGAATGGCTTCACTATGGCATTCTTTTAGGATTGTTAGGAGATTATCAAAGAGGATTTATGGTCAGTCTTTGAAGAGTTGGTTCAGGAACATTTTATTAGTCCTGGGATTAACTCCACCTTTCTAGTTCTAATACTCAAGAAGGGTGAGGCAATTCAACCAAGAAATTTCAGACCCATCAGTCTAGTGACTAGTATCTATAAGGTTTTGGACAAAGTGTTGTATTTGAGGTTAAAATTGGTCCTACCCAATTTGATAAGCCAATCCCAAGGGGCGCTTATTCAAGGAAGGCATATTACCGATCAAATATTAATAGCCAACAAATGTGTGGAGGATTTTAAGAGAAGGAAGAGAATGGTTTTGTATGTAAATTGGATTTGGAGAAAGCCTATGATATGGTTTTTTTTGGCAAGCCTATGATATGGTTGAGTGATCTTGGAAATTCTGAGGAATTACGGGTTTGAAGAGAAATGGTGTGGTTGGACTAAGGGGTGTTTGAAAACTTGTCACTATTCAGTGCTACTAAAGGTTTGAGACAAGGGAACCCCCTGTCTCTTTTCTTATTTAACTTGATAGCTGAGGTGTTCAATAGGCTTATTATGAGAGCTGATAGACTAGAAGGCTTGGAGCTCAATGTGGTCACACAGTTACAATTCACAGATGATACAATAATCTTTTGTGAGAGTGGGGACTCACAGAAGGCTTGGAAATTGAGGTGGGTAATAAAACTATTTGAGCTTATTGCTAAGATGATAATCAATTTTGACAAGAGCTGCATAGTGGGGTTAAATCTGAGGGATGAGGAGCTGGTGGAAGTAGTGAAGGATTTAGGTTGTCCTACTACTAATTAACCTTTGAGGCACCTAGATATGCCCTTAGGAGCTAATCCATGGGAAGGAAGGTTTTGGAACCTAGTTGTAGAAAACTATGCAAAGAAATTGGCAACGTGGAGGAAAAATTACATTCTCTTGGGAGTAGAACAACGGTGATTAACACCACACTAGCAAATTTTAAAGTTTACTTGCTTTCAGTGTTTAGGATTCTATAGAGATCTATAAAGTTAGATAAGATTATGAGAGATTTTTTGTGGGAGTCTGGGAAAGGAAGAAAAGACTATTTAGTTAGGTGGGATGTAATTTATAAGGAGCAAGGAAGTTTGGACATAAATAATTAAGGTGGTTGGTAGTATTCATGGGCATGCGGACAATGGTTGGGATGCAGGTTACAAAAGAAAAGACATGGACTTAGTATTTACCCAAATTGGTATATACTTTGCAAAGCTAATGGAGAAAGTTGTTACCATTTACTAATCTCCTACCCTTTTGTTGTAGGTCTTCGGAAAAGCCTTTTAGTCTCTTTGGTTGCAAGTGGGCTGAGCCTCTATAGATTGGTAATCTATTTGACCCTACAACCTTCAGATGGCCTAAGAGAAGAGGTAAGTCATGTGGAGGTGTGCTAGGGAAGCTCTAGTGTGGACAGTTTGGGAGGAAAGAAATGTTAGAATCTTTACTGACAAGGAGAGAGATAAGGATGTGGTCTGTGAGTGTATAGGACTATAAACTGAGTTCTAACCTCATATTTGTTTTCACAATTTTCCTTTGATGACTTATGAGGAATTGGGAAGGGGTTGCAAAAAGCTCCACCATCAAGGATAAGCCTGTAGTAGCTTGGACACCCCCTGAAGAAGGTTTTATCAAGTTAAAATGGAAGCAGCCTAGGCAATTTGGGGCCCTCCGGTCTTGAGGGGGTGTTTAGAAACGTAGAAGGTCAAAATCTTGCTTTATTCTCAGGCCCCATTGGAATTGGGGATGCTGTTAATGCAGAATTCCACGCAGTCTTAAAGAGAGCAGAGCTAGCTAGAGAACTGGGTTTTGATATTAATTGAAGGGAACTCTAAGCTGGTAATCGTGTGGCTGAGGGATCCGGCAATGGTGGCTTGGTCCTTTAGGGGGGCATTGTGAAGATTCAAGTGGTTAACAACAAGTATGGCAATTGCTTGTCATTGGGAAAGGAGATCAGCAAATGGGTAGTAAATTACTTGGGTAAGAAAGGGGTGCATAAGAATCGGATTTTTTGGGCTCGATTGTACATTGTCCTGCTTTCAAGGCATCCTAACCTCAGGCATTTTTTTTCTATTTTTGCACAAAGTGACTGCTCTAAGACTCGGATCTGCAGTCTCAAAATTGCCAGTCCAAGATTTTACCATTACACCAAGCAAGGGCCCCTTATAGGATCTAGTACCAACATAATAATAATATGTACCACAATAATAATATTGCATTGAAGTTCCTGCATTGTGATTTTTGTTGCCTAGGCAACTAGACAGGCACCTAGTACCAACATAATAATAATATGTACCACAATAATAATATTGCATTGAAGTTCCTGCATTGTGATTTTTGTTGCCTAGGCAACTAGACAGGCACCTTATTATCATTACACTCAATTACAGGCGGGGTTGTTGCAACCCTTATATACCCAGTGATGCAGCACAGCCAAAAACCCCAGTATGCAGCTTGAGAATGAAGGATATGTGATAGCATGCTGAGAAAGAGAATAGTGAGCTAAGGCACACAATAGTGAATTAGAGTCTTTCAAAACTCACCTTAGAACTCTAGTTCTAGATTGGAGTCACACCTCTAAGAAAATGATGGAGTCACACCACCAAAGCACAAATGCTCGAGAAAAAACTCAATTTGTTGACCTCCTATATGCCTTCTTTAATTCTAAGAAACTGCCAAGCTTCAAGATGACTGTTGACCTTCTATATGCAATCTTCAATTCCAAAAAATTTCAATTCATCAAGATAATTGTTAACCTTCAATATGCTACCTTTAATTCTAAGAAACTCCACCAAGATTCATTAAACTTGCATTAATTCCAATTAGACCCAAAGCATATGTAGTGTGTGTTCTTTACTTCTTTCCTTGTCATCAAAAATCCTTAAATTTCTTTCTTCCCAAATTGTCCAAACCACTGCTGCTCTAGTGCATCTTCCCATAATTCCTCCTCTTCTTTTAGGGCACCTGAATGTTTGAGAATTAAATAATCCTTCCAGATTAACAGGAGTCCAGCTGCAACCAAACAAAGAGGAAAACCATTCCCAAATGTAGTTAGCAAAAGGACAGGAAATTAAAAGGTGGAAGGCAGTCTCACCGTGTAGCTTACATAAGAAACACCAGTTCGTGGACAAGCACCAATTTGGTCTTTTTCTATGAAGCAAATCCCAAGTGTTAATGGAGCCATGGAACATTTCCCAACAGAAGGCACTGACTTTAGGAGGGATGGGCTGACACCAAACCTCCTTGACCGGGAAAGAATGGGAGGAGGTAGAACTTAGCAAATTAATCAAAGCAGAAACATTACTGGTTGAGAGCCCAAACTCTAGAGTCTAAACCACTGAACTTAGCAAATTAATCAAAGCAGAAACATTAGAGATTTCAGATTCTCTCAAATTTCTAGTAAAGCCCAAATTCCAATTCAGGTTAGAAGATGAAGAGGATGAATTGATGAATTCACTGCTAGGTTTTCCCTTGAGGCTGGAAAGAGCAAAGAGGGAAGGGAAAAACACAGAATGGGCGAATCCCCAATCTAAATGTCCTCCCAGAACCTGATTTTCTGACCCAAAGCCAAATCATACCCTATGTGGGGAACAAACAAGGGAAGAATATCATGAATGGCTCTCCACAGAGTAGCCAACGTAGCTCTATGCAAACAACCTGCATCCCAACCATTGCTTGACAGTCCATGGATACTTGAGATAAACTCTAGTCCATACTTTATCAGTTTCTTTAGGGAACCTCCACCATTAACCCCCTCTTTCACTTGCTCATTTTTCCTTGTAGGTTTTCCCCATCTTTATGGTTTTCATCCCCACAATGATTAAGATTCTTAGTAGGACAAATGGAAACAAAGTGACCCTCACCTCTACACTTGTAGCGTTCAATGTCACATCTTGATGTCCCAGATGAAGCTCTGCCAAAGTTGTTCCCAGCTGATTGAAATGGCTTGCTTATGGTTGCTTGGTGGTATCAAAAGTTATTGAAGCATGGTTGACTAGTATCTCCCATCCTCAAATTAGCCAAGCGATCACTTACGTTTTCCATCCATTGCATTATTTTCAGCAATGAATGAGCACCTTGCCACTCGGTCAGCTTCCACGATATTGTGTATCTCACCTAGTTGTCATACCAAGAATCAACCTAGAGTCTTGGTACTAAACTGATGCAGCACAGCATACACCCCCAGTATGCAGCTTAACAATGACAAATATGTGATAGAATGTTGAGAAAGAGAATAGTGGGCTGAGTCGCATGGCCTTGAATTAGAGTCTTCAGCATCTCACCTTAGAACTCTAATTCTTGATTGGAATCACACCAATCAGAAGAAGAGTTATACCTCTAAGAAGATGATGGAATCACACCACCAAAGCACAAAATGCTTAAGAAAATACTCAATTTATTCACTACTGAAACAGATAAGTGCTTCTCTTTATATAGGCAGGCTTCCATGCTAGGAAGGAAACTAGCATTAAATCTTAATGACTGCCCTCTAAATTCTAATTAAGATGACTGTTGGCCTTCCATATGCCTTCTTTAGTTCTAAGAAACTTCCAATCTTCAAGAAGACTATTGACCTTCTATATGCTATTGTTAATTCTAAGAAACTCTACCAAGGTTCATTAAATTTGCATTAATTCTCAACTCATGGTCCAATTAATGGGTTGGCTGGCATGGGCTTTGATCTTGGGTATGGATATGGTCTAAACATAGACACAGATATGGACCATTTTGGGTCGGTCTAATTTAACATCTGGACAGTCCAATCAATTCAAATTCGTTCCAATTTAGATTGGTTTCAACCCAAACCCAGTCAATTGACACCTATATTCTTATCTTATATCAATGGACCAGATATTGGCTTAATCCAACCCAATCCAATATAAATTTTCTATGGACGGACCAGGTCCAATCCAATCTAATAAATATTTTGGACCAGATTGGTCCAATCCAATATGTCTTGCTGGTCCATCCAATCCAGTGTTTTAAAAGCACAAGGCGCAAAAAAAGCGCAGGGGTCAATTTGTGCCTGAGGTGCAAGGCGAGGCAAGCACCTTTTTGATGCAAGGCGCAAAAATAAAAATCAAAAATCAAAAAAAATCAAAAAAAATCAAAAAAAAATCAAAAAAATAAAAAATATTAAACATAATATTAATAAAAATATAAACTAAATTTAAAAAAAAAATGTTTTAAAAAACCTATTATCTAAAATTAAAATACATAAACATAAGATGTAAAACATATTCAAATGAGAATTTAAAAATAAAATCAAACATATAAAGCATTTTCAAGCATGTAAAACCTCTAATTTCTTTTTTCACTCAATTGCAGTACTTCACATAGCTAATGTAATGTTAAAACATATTACATTCCTGATTCTACGAGCCGGTTTTGTGCCACGCCCCTCGAGGCAAGYCCAAACAAGCCCACGTTAGGTCTTAAATTCTTAGTTTTCACACAAAAAATAATGATTTTATAGTTTTATTTGCCTTTTAAGAAGACATTTTATTAGTTTTCACACGCCTGGGCTGAGGCGCAAGGCGCATCAGGTGCACACCTAGGCACACCCCTGGTGTGCGGTGTGCCTTTTGAAAGGGCTGCGCCTAGGACCTAGGCAAGGCGCATACCCTGAAAATGCGCCTCGCCTGTGCACCTAGACACGCCTTTTAAATCACTGGTCCAATCCATCCAAATCGATTTTGGACTGAACGGGGTCCAATCCAAAACCGGTCCATTGACACCCTTAACAATACCACCTATAAAGCGGCAACCTGAATGACCCCCTCTAAAGATTTACGTGGAAGGGAGCCTCTCCCTTTCCTTCCTAACAATAAATGTTCCACCATTGACACCCTTAACAATACCACCTATCAAGCAGCAACCTGAATGACCCCCTCTAAAGATTTACGTGGAAGGGAACCTCTCGCTTTCCTTCCTAACAATAAATGTTCCACCATGGTAGTCACTCTTGAAAAATATCGTATACAAAGATAATGTAATCTTAAAAAACTCAAGTCCAACTAAATGTGGGTGCAACAGTTGATACCATGTGGGGGACCTAGCCTTCCTCAAACTGCAGAACTATTAATAGAACCTGGAACAATCTTAACGCCATGGTACTTTGGGCCATTCAAGATTTTTGAGAGAATTGGGTTCGTAGCTTATAAGCTGGGCCTCCCTCCTCCACGCTTCTTTCCACATTTCATTTATCTCTACACAAAAAATGCCTTAAGGAGTGATCAGTTGCCCTACACTGCTTCAGTACATGGAAGATGCATTTGTCTTGGACCAGCCTACTAGTTAGAATACACTACCTGGGTGCCCTACCTCAAGTACCAAAAGGATTTTCCCTGCATAGACCTTAAGGACAAGATCAGCTTAAGGGGAAGGAACCTGTTGGGCCACAAGCTAGGTCCATGCCAAAAGATGCATTTGACCAACTTTTCATGTGTGGCATGACTGTGACCAAGTATGTCTATAGGAGGAGGCGACATAGGCAGACAGTTGTCCTTGATGCAAGCAGAGTCCAAATCGACTCTCTCACCTCTGCTTTTGTCCATTTCAAGAGGTTAGGCAGTAACCTAACATATCCAATGCACAAGGTATCTCATATGAAAATCTCTTCTAGATAAAGATAAATGGATAAGAATAGTCAAAATAAAAAAAAAAAAAGAAAGATGCCTCCCAACACAATGAAAGCAATATAATAAAACTGTAATAGTAGAGATCTAACTTGATTTTGTTGGGCCAAACAGCAGGAGAGAAACTCATAAAATATAAATATGTCAAGGCTTAGGTACATCAATATGCACAAAAACCAATTTTGACGTCAAAATGCTAACCTGTCTATGGACCATCCGACAAACCGAACGCTCCAAATCTGAAAATACCTGCACATAATTAACAATTACAAACAATATCAAGAAACAATAGAAGCTAAAGTTAACAACTAGTACATCAACACTGTAATTAAGCCATGATAATAGACAATGAAGACAAATTCATTATGTTCAAAGATTTCAGTAAAATGTTGTTAACAATACCACTCAATCAAACCAGCCAAGACACGCTAAGCCATTAATAATGACTAGCAAAGATCTGGAAAGTTCCAGACCTGATCCAAATCCAAGTTGGCATACATTTTAAATGGAGCGCATATTTGCTTTTGTATGGCTTCCTTAAATGCCTGCTACATTCATTGGACCAATTGTTGTACCTTCTCAAAGTCAAAAACTTGGTTGTATGTTTTATTTATCCTTGACCAATAAAAGACTCCACTTAACCAAACAAACTCTCAACCTCACAGCTACTCAAAGAAAAAAGAACTAAAATAAAGGTAAATAACAAAACACATAAATAAATGGTATCATGATTCTTGCAAGTTACTAGCAAATTTCAAATAAAAGCCCAAAGGAAAACTAACACAAAATTAGAAGGTTTCGATGCAACCACCCATTTTTCAAGTGGATAATTCAACCATTCACAATTAAATTAAGCAATATGCATAGATTTCCTAAGGTTTTTTTATCGATAACTAAGATTTCATTGATAATGAGGAATAGGTTTCCTATGGTTTAATTGGCGTTCAAGATCCATACCTTTGCCATGGAAGTTAGGATATCCGCCAAGAAAAAGTCTGAAAATGAAATTGGCTGCATTCAGCATCATCCACCATATTGGGTTAGAACGAGTAATGCCAGATACAACCGACAATAAATTCATTCTTAGTTTTCTTTCTGTTAGTAACACTATAAATTGAATATACCATGTGCAGAAAAATCCTATGAATAAATAATATACAAGAAAAGGAGACAACAAATCCCTTTGAGATAATCTATGGATAGCAAGGTACTTTCAGAAAAATTCATCATTATACATATATTTAACACAAAAAACATGCAATGACCAAGAAACAAGTAGCCATCCAATGTTTCCCAATATTCTTTTGAGTAAAAGAACTCAAAACACTAATCAATCTATTCTAAAACACAGCTATAATTCTGCATATCAATCAAGAAAGATGACAAATGACATTAGAATCACCTTTCAAAGATAAAACCAAAAATACCAACATTTGACTCTTTCTTAAGACCACCCAATTAACCTGCAATTTTTTATTATTTCTTATTGTGTCTTCTCCTCCGAAACCAACAATACAGGCCATCCATTCCACCAAGATAATATTTATAAGATAATCAAATCAACATCGTCCAGCAAAATCCAATAAACATTTTAAAGTTTCCTACAACAACACATTATTCTAGAATTTCTGACAATACATAATTATACAGTAATGAATCCTTAGCATGTAATTACAGGTACAAGAATACTACAAAAATGCTATTCACCTGTAATGGAAGAAAGATCCGCCAGAGTGTCCTCAACAAGTAGTAGCGAGACGATAAATAAAAAATATCAAAGGGAAATAAAAGTACCATTACAACAATGGCATACAAGAGTACCTGTCATAGGAGTAACAGACAGAGTGCCATCAAGACTTGTCATGGCACATATCTTAAAACATAGCAAGTGAATAGCTACTTAAAATTTAATCCACGTATCAAAAATTTTTTACACGATATAGAAGTTTACAATATATTGTCCTCAATGATTACAGTTGAAAATCTCAGCATTTAAATATCCAACATTAATGCTAATAAAAGTGATAAAAAAATTAAGTTCTTGATGCAAGCCAATCATGGTGGAAATGTAGATGGTAAAAGTTGTCCTGATTTTGGGAAATCTCTTTCCCTTCTCTGTAGATTTTCTGTGTATTCTTTGCAAAATATAATCACAGTCAGCCATGCTTTATCTCATTGACCCCCAAACCCCTACATTCACTAAAAAGCTCAAAACAAGAAAAACATGGATGGTGTTTGTTTTGCCTTTCCAAAAAGTCATTTCAAATATCAAAAATTCAAGAGATCTTTTAGGATACAAAAGATGAATATACTCTACAAATATTTGCTTTTCACCCCACAACAATGGTAAATGACCTAAAAGTGCTCCAATTGCCTCATAAAATAAAATGTGTGATATACGTTGTCAAACTTGGGGCAAAGCAGACAGATATTCAAAAACTAGAGTCAGAAACCAAAATAGTTTTTAGGTTGCCTAGTTCTTAAAAATGTTGGCTTTATCAAACCTACTTAAGTACATATTTTAAATCTATGTTACGGCCTATAATATTTATTATATTGGGAGATAGGAGGAACAGAAATCCAATCTGATGACCAAAATAGAGGACCTAGATAAGAAGGAATCTCAACGAACCATGAATACTCAGGAAAGAGAATTAAGGTGGAGGTTGAAAAAGAATTTAGAGGAGGTTCTTTAGCGACAAGAGATATCTTGGAGGCATAAATGGATAAAGGAAAGTGATAGGAATACCATTTTTTTTTTTTTTGGATAAATGAATACCAAATTTTTTCATGAGATGGCCAATGGAAGAAGAAGGAAAAACATGGTGACTAAACTTGAAGTGGATAGTGTGGAGTTGGACTCTCAAGAGGAAATAGCTAGTCGAGTGGAGTTGGCTGGGTTGGACTGGCCTACACTGTCTGAAGAGATGAAATTTGTTAGACAGTTTGTATGCCCTTAGCTTCAATCCGATTTGATGTACTTTTGGTTTTTTAGTGTAAATAAATAAAGTGCATGTTTGATTCATGTTGTTTGGTATAATTCTGTGTAAGACCCTAAAACTGGACACTTATAGAGACTCGTGTTAGTTTTAAATGTTCACAGCCATTGAATAAGTCTGAGGAGATTTATCCTGCCAAGGCTGATACTGGTGTGCCACCAAGTGTTGGGATGGCCTGTCTCGGCCACCAAGGTAA
>NW_010729350.1:384490-409501 GCF_000365185.1 Nelumbo nucifera | reverse complement strand
AAACTAACACGAGTGTCATTAAGTGTCCAATTTAAGGGTATTACACAGAAACATACCAAGGGAACATGAATCAAATATGCACTTTTATTCATTTACAATAAACTCATAAAGTACATCATACTGATTGAAGCTAAGGGCATACAAAACTATCTAACACAGTTTGCAGATGATATCATAACCCTCTTTGAGAATGACTCAAACCTAAAAGTAAATCTTGAGAAGTGTTGTGTGGTGGGGCTAAATGTGAAGGGTAGGGAGTTGGAGTCTATTGTTGCTTGGCCCTTGAAAATCCTATCTAGGACTTCAGCTTGGCCCTTGACCTATCTAGGACTTCCCTAGGTGCAAATCCAAAGGAAAGTAGGTTTTGGATCCTAGTGGTAGAGGAAGTTTGAAAAAAGGCTAGTGACCTGGAAAAAGAACTATATCTCTCTTGGGGGTAGAATAACTTTGATTAGGGCCAC
Source organism: Nelumbo nucifera (assembly GCF_000365185.1). The sequence continues at coordinate 409,040 of NW_010729350.1, read as the reverse complement.
ACTCGCAAAATTACCCATCTACTTTTTGTCTGTTTTTAGGATACCTGTTAGGGAAGCCAAGAAGATAGAAAAGTTGATAAGGGATTTTTTGTGAGAGCCAGGTGCAGAGATAAAGGATCATTTGATTAGATGAGAGGTCGTGAGTCGAAGCATGGAACGAGGGGGATTAGGGTTAGGGAACCTAGTAAATAAGAATGAAGCTCTTCAGGGCAAGTGGTTATGGAGGTGGCCTCTAGAAAGAGAGGTTGTGGCATGAGGTGGTGGCTAGTATCTATGGTTGTTTTGGATCTAGTTGGGATGCCAAAGTATCTCAACAGGCCACAATCACTACACCTTGGAAGGCAATTTTTGGCATTCTCCCAAATTTTCTTAATTTTGTAAGGTATGATGTCTGCAATGGTAATTTTGTGCTTTCTTGGAAAGATGTTTGGGTGAGCAACCAACCATTAAAAGACCTTTATCCCTCCCTTTTTTTTCTATTTCCCTCTATAAAAAAGTGTGTGTTTCGAGGTTTCTTTCTCCCTCCATTCTCCCATTGTCTCCTAATTGGGATTTTGGGTTCCGTAGAGGGTTGAGGGATGAGGAATCGGCTCCTGCCTCTGAGCTCTTACTTTTATTTGATTCTATTTGTTTGGACCCTCCTAAACCAGATAGAAGAATTTGGTCTTTGACCTCGACTAGCTCCTTCTCTTGTTCTTCCTTTTGTAAGTCCCTATGCTCTACTCCTTCCCCTTTGTTGTTCCCAGTTAAAGAAGTCTGGTCAAGGCCAATTCCACCTAAAATTGCTAGTTTTTTGTTGGGAAGTTTATTATGAAAAAATTAATATTGTGGACAATGTACAAAAAAAGAGGCTTTATTCATGCTTGCCCCCCAATTGCTGCATTTTATGTAAAGTGCAAAATGAGGACTGTTATCACCTACTGATTCCTTGCTCTTTTACAGTAAATATTTAGAATTGGGTTTTTGTTTGGGTATAGGTGGAACATGCCTCCTGAAGTAAATATGCTTTTTGATCCGTCTTTTTTTGGTTGGACAGCAAAGAGAGGGAAAGTAATGTGTAAATGTACTAGGGCAGCCCTATTATGGACCATTTGGGAGGAAAGAAAGGATTGTATACTGACAGGGGCAACCCTTTGGCTAAAAACTATTGATCTCTTTGTGGATTACTCTAGTGATGAACTTTGAAGGAGTTGGGCAGCAGTGGCCTCCACATGGTTGAACTTCTGGATCCAGACCATATGACACTGATGATGATAACGATTAATGCATTAAGGCTGAACAATTTAAATGCATGGTTGAACTACTGGATCTAGGACCATATGACAAAAATTGGTTCTTTTGAGTTCAATGTATGTGACTAACTCTCTAAATTAAGAAAGACTTCTAGGTTGTAACAATATTTTCAGCCCACAGTTGAACCAACCATTCAGATTGGTTGAGCCATTGATGGGGATCACTGTAGACAGTGTTTTAAAAGCGCAACGCGCAAGAAAAGCAAAAGGGCCAATTTGCACCAGAGCGCAAGGCGCAAGGCAAGGCGTGCACCTTTTCAAGAAAGGAGCAAAATTACAAAAAAAAAGAAGCTAAAAATCAAAAAAAGTGTCAAAAAATTCAAAAATTGTCAAAAAAACGTTTAAAAAATGCAAAAAATTCAAAAAATATTAAACATAATGTTAATAAAAATATAAACTTAAGTTTTAAAATAAATGTTTTAAAAAACATTTTATCTAAAATTAAAATACATAAACATAACACATAAAGCGTGTTCAAATGAAAATTTAAAAATAAAAGCAAGCATATAAAGCATTTTCAAGCATATAAAACCCAAAATCTCTGTTTCTCCTTAATTGCATTGCTTCAAGTAGCAAATGTGATGTAAAACATATTCCATTCTTGATTATGAGTCGCCTTTGTACCACGCCCCTCGAGGCAAGCCCGAACAAGTCTATGTTAGGGTCTGAAATTCTTACTTCTCACATAAAAATAATGATTTTATAACTTTCATTGCTTTTTAAGAAGATATTTTATTGCAATGAATGAATGAACAACATTAGCAAAAAAAAGAAAAAAGCACAAAATTTTAAAAAGGCAAAAGGCACATCAAGCACACGCCTAGGCGCACCAGGCGTGCGCCTTTTGAAAGGGGTGTGCCTACGACATGGGCGAAGCGCATACCCCAAAATACGCCTCGCTTGTGCGCCTAAGCGAGCCTTTTAAATCACTGGACATTATAAGACATTCTCCTCTTTTTTTTAGTCAGTGACATTATAACACATTCTAGTAAGAAGGTGGCCAACAAACAGGTTCTGATTTAGCATGGGGATGACTCTTGGGATATGGACAAATTTGATCAAGGACATTTTCATCATTTTGAGCAGTATCATGTGGGCCTAGGCCATAATATCTTGTTCCTCCAGTTTAGGAGTAGCATTTTTTTGTAAATATAATGAATAGTACTTCGGACCACACAAGTCACTCTATAAAAAGATGTATTCTCTTCCTTTTGAAGCTAATGATTGAAGATTTCTTGAAAGCTCTTTTGCAAGTTTGTTGTATAAAGTGATTCTATAAACCCTAAGATTGAGTCTAGGACCCTTGGGCTTAGAGTGATTCCTTGGGATCTCTCTCTCTCTAAGGGAAAAATAGGCATTTACTTGATTCTGCACAGGCCCTTGTCATTCAAATTTCATCCCAGTGTTTTAAAAGTGCAAGGCACAAAAACAGTGCAACAAGCATTTTGCACCCGAGGTGCAAGACACGTGCCTTTTCGAAACAAGACACAAAAATGCTAAAAAATCAAAAAAAAGAGCCAAAAAAGCAAAAGATATATATATTTTTTTGGTAATTGAAAAAGCAAAAGAAATACTAAACATAATATTAGTTAAAAATATAAACTTAAATTTTAAAATAAATGTTTTAAAAAACCTATTAACTCAAATTAAGATACATAAACATAAAACATAAAACATATTTAAATGAAACTTTAAAAATAAAACCAAGCATAACATATAAAACATATTCAAGCATGTAAAACGCCCAATCTCTTATTCTTTTCCCAATTGCATTACTTCAAATAGCTAATGTGATGTTAAACATTATGCATTCCAAATTATACGAATTGCCTTTGTAACAAACCATTCGAGGCAAGCTCAAACAAGTCTATATCAGGGTCTTAAACTATTAACCCTTATAAAAAAAAATTATAACTTTGTGTTTTAAAAATATCTTTTATTAAGATGAATGAATGAGCAACATTAGCAAACATGGGGTTTCCAGAGCTTCGAAGTGCCTCACCTATGCGCCTAGGATCACCCCTTTTAAATCACTACACCGTCCCCAAAATTTATTGGAGTGATGTTATTCTTACGTCAAGCTTCCTTATTAATAGTAGGCCCTCTGTGGTTCTCAATGGTAGGTCTCCTTTCTCTTTTGTTTCCATCCCTCCCACCTTTTCTACTTCAGCATCGTGTTTTTGGATGTATTTGCTCATCGTCTTGGTCCCAGGATGCAAAAACTTGATTTCCGTGCTCACAAGTGTCTTTTTGGGGTATTTTCATACTCAAAAGGGATACATGTGTTATAGTCCTACTCTTCGTTGATCCTTCGTTCTTCCAAATGTGTCTTTGTTTGAAAATGTTCCCTCTTTCTTTACAATTGAGTCTCCTTTGCCTCCACCTATTCCTCTCCTTGCTCCTATAGAGGTCTCCCTACCAACTTCCATTGTGCAAGCACCCACACGCCCACTAATTCACAAAGTGTTTACTCCGGGACCATAGAGAATTTTTACACCAACTCTAGCCTCTCCTCAACCATTGTTACCTTCACCATCAACAAATCCATCTAAGTTAGACTTGCCTATTGCACTTCGGAAAGGCAAGTTTAGTACTCAGCACCCCATTTCCCAGCATGCCTCTTTTACTTGTTTGTCTCCTTCACATCAACAATTTGTCTCTTCTTTCTTCTGTGTCAATTTCTCAATCTCTACAAGAAGCCCTTGTCTCTTCTTACTACAAGGAGGTAATGGATATAAGGATTTGTACTCTCCACTCCAATAATACCTAGGATCTCACTCCTCTACCTCTTAGTAGAAAGGTGGTTGGATGTCGATGGGTTTAGGGCTATGTCATCCATCTGCGGTGAGATTATATATGGCTGAGAGCCCTCCTTAATGACCTTGGCATCTCCTTGTCATCCCCAATTCCTGTTTATGCTGATGATTTGAGTGCTATCAAGATTGCATCCAACCCGGTCTTCCATGAGCGCACCAAACATATAGAGATGGATTGCCACTTCATTAGAGACCAGTTTTCTGTTGGACACATATCTCTACCGCACGTGTCTTCTGCCCTACAACTTGCTGACATATTCACGAAGGCTATGACCCATGCGCACTACCAGTTTCTAGTTAACAAACTAATGCTCGTACCTCGGATCAGTTTGAGAGGGGGTGTAGAGACTGATCTATGTCTCTGACATCTTCTTTCCTTTTTTGGCCCTTGGGACCACCCTTTTATGTTATAACTTATGTATACCATCTTTAGTTTTATTATTTCTTGTAAGACAAGGACATAACTGTCCTTTCCATAACATTGTATTCTTTCATATATAAGTTAAATATTTTTGGGTGTGTGGTTCAAGACAGAACACACCCTTTTCACTCTAAACTCTTTCTCCTTTGATATGATCCAAGTTGACAATCTGACCATCCAATTTAAGTAGGTCCTAGAAGGCTAGAACATGCCATCTGGGATATTTAAGAGTCCAAGGAAAAAAATGAAGTTTTGTAGAATAAGGAACGGTAAACCTAAATACTAGCATACCACCTCCCCTTTAGAGGACAAAGAATATAAGGAAAGAAATTGCTCATTTAAAGGGGACTGCCCCACCCAAGTATGTTTTTTTTATGATAAAAGAAAATTTAGTGAAAGAGAAAAAAGCCAGCAAGAGAGCGGTAACAAGCAGTCACCCACGAAGAAGAGGAGACCCCAACACAGACATGACTTAATATCAAAACAGCCTTCGAAGAGAACCTTCAAAACCTAACCCAACATTCCGTTCCACCTAGACCCCAAAACAACAGACACAACCTAAAACAAAAACAAAACAGGGAAGACATGAGCCAACCACCATGACTCCTCTGTATACCCATCGTCACTCTCATCTTTTTCTTCATTCCAAGCCTCTCCTTCCCCCATAATAAGTTTCTTTAGACTCTCCTTCCTCCTCTCAAATTCTTCAATGGCTTTTCTGGAAACGCCTCTCCTCCCAAACAGAAAAGACTAAATTTTTTCCAACTTCATTATTTTTTTCAGCAATTTTCTCAATAACTGGTCCAACCCTCTATGTTTTTCTCATGAAATCGTGCCAGCTATCCTCATGTCAGCTTCATTCCCTTCCTCAATATTCTTGAATAGTTGTCGAGTGTTTACCATCTCTAAAGCTAAAATAGGATCATAATTCGAGACTCCCCCATCAGGATCAACTAACTCCAACCAGGTCGAGCTTCAGTCTAGAAAAAACTTTAGTTACATGGACAATATGCATCTTACTAGAAGCCCTGTGCTTCTTAGGAACCAAGTCATCCTCAATAGATTCACATCTTTCCCCCAATTTCCTCCTGCGACCCAGATAGATACCTAACTTACCGACCACAACCTTCTGAAAATGAATTAGAGAAATAGGTCAAAGCTCGCCATAACTGTCATTTGCTTCTCCAAATGGGTTACCTTCTTCAACCCCAACAATTTTGGTCTTCAAAATGACATCCAATTAGTTCTCACTATCCCCCAAACGTGACTCCACCCCTTCAGCTTCCTCTGTACCTCTCAAACGCAGCTCAACTAAAGAAGGGCTAGCTTCTTGACATGGCTTGAAAGTCGAAAGCATTGTCCCGAACAGTAGAAACATCATACACCACAGTAGACTCACCACAATGAAGAACGCAAGTCCCCATTGACGAACCAGCCACACTATCCGATCCATTAGAACTGTTAACAATGAAGCCCCGAAGTCAATACACTCATTTCTGCAAGTAGACCAAACAATGGAAGAGGAATTGTCCTCAGTATCTGGAGACCAAGAAAGAAGGTAATTTTGAATCTTTTGTCAATGAGACCAATATGTTAGTCACTTCTGCATCCTAGTGTATTGACTCAGGAGCTTCTACTCATGCAAGTAACGCATTGCAGGGATTCAAGACAAACAGAAGGCTGAGTGACGGTGAAGTGACACTTGGGGACTTTTGCAACAGTTGCAGCTACAACCATAGGAACTATAGATTTATTTTTCAGAAAATGAATTGTTACACTTAAAGATTGTCTTTATGTACCAACTTTGAGAATGAATCTAATTTCCGTTTCAAAATTGTGCAAGGATGGTTATTCTATTTTGTTTAGTAATACGATTACTATTAAATTGAATAACAAATTCCTCACTTACATAGAACTGGAGAATGGTCTCTATGTCCTCTGTCCTTCTCTAGAAACAAGCACAACCGAAACTACGTCAGAAATTATCCCCAAGAAAATATCACGTGATACGGTTAATCACACGTGCCTGTGGCATTACCGACTTGGCCACATTAATATAGATCGTATCACAAGGTTGGTAAAGGATGGTCCTTTGGATTTTCTAATTGTATAAGATCTTCCAACCTGTGAAGCTTGCCTTTAGGGTAAGATGACGAAACGGCCATTTACAGGAAAGCCTAAAAGATCTACGGGGCACACTTGACCTAATACATACTGATGTATGTGGTCCCATAAATGTTAGGACATGCAACCAACACGTTTATTTTATAACCTTAATCAATGATTTCTCTCGATATGGTTACGTGTACCTAATGAGACATAAGTCTGAATCCTTTGAAAAGTTCAAAGAGTTCAAACAAGAGGTCGAAAAACAGTTGGGGAGACAGATCAAATCCCTTCGATCAGATCGAGGAGGCAAGTATCTCTTCAACAAATTCAGGGACTACTTAAAGGACAATGGGATTGTATCATAGTTAGCTCCTCCTGCTACACCACAATTAAACGGTGTATCGGAGAGGAGAAACCGGACTCTATTGGATATGGTCCACTCACTTCTCATCCGCTCAAAACTACCTATATCCTTTTGGGGATACGCATTGGAGACTACAATATACATGCTGAACCGGGTTCCAACCAAATCCGTTCCTAAGACTCCCTATGAGCTTTGGACCAATAAGAAACCAAGTGTAAAACACTTAAACATTTGGGGTTGTCCGGCACATGTTAAGAGAACAAGTGCTGACAAATTGGAATCCAAGATCAATCGTTGCCTATTTATAGGATACCCCAAAAAGCTCTGTAGGTTACCTATTCTATGACCCAAAAGAGCAAAATGTGTTTTGCAGTCGAAATGCCTACTTCTTGGAAGAAGATTGCATCCTGAACAATCATCGTCAGGAAATCGTTCCTAATGAGGAGAGCTCAGGAGTAGTAGGAGATGTCCCACAGGCTCCAAAGATCTACTCGGGTTTCTAGGCCTCCAGTTCGTTACGGCTATGATCAAGAAAGTTACTTGATGGACGCCACAATCAGTGAGGAAGATCCCATGACTTATATGGAAACCAACAAGGTCTAGACTCTTGTAGATCCACCCCCTGGGGTGAAAGCAAATGGTTGCAAATAGATCTACAAGAGGGAGAAGGGCCCTTGATGGGAAGATTGAGACCTACAAATCTCGTCTTGTAGCGAAGGGATACACTCAAAAAGAGGGAATCGATTATGAGGAAACCTTTTCGCCAGTGGCCATGCTTAAATCCATACGGATCTTGCTAGCTATAGCAGCACACTATGACTATGAGATTTGGCAAATGGATGTCAAAACCACGTTCTTGAATGGAGATCTTACTGGAGATATCTATATGCAGCAACCACAAGGTTTCATTGCTGCAGGTCAGGAACACATGGTGTGTAAACTCGGACTTAAGCAAGCTTCTAGAAGTTGGAACATCCGATTTGACACTACAATTGGATAGACCTAGGGAGGTTTATCCTGCCAAGGCTGACACTAATGTGTTGCCAATTCGGTTGGGGCAACTTGTCTCAGCTACCAGGGTTAGACCTGAAGCACATGTAGTGTGGGTTTGCTTGAAACTCTGAACCAGACCATTTTCCAATTATGCCCTGGACCTTGGAGACAAATGGGCAAAACTGGAAAGTTACACCTAACTCCTAGACTCGATTATGGCACTGCACTAGGTGTTGGATTGGGTTATCTTTGATATGCCAATCAGTGAGATCCTTAGCGGGGGTCAAAACCTGGGTATGTTGGGGCAGTCTGAGAATTCACCTGTGTAGGTGATCATAGTGACAGAATCAGCCCCTTTGTCGGACGAAGTGAATAATCGGGGATAGCACTCTCTCTGATAGAAACCTAAACTGCCAGCAGTTGATTTCAAACTTGTTTGAGATTTATTTTGCAAAATATATTTATATATATTATGTTTTATGAAAAAGGTTTGCAAAGGTTTTAATTCCCGGAATCCATCCCGAGCAGAGAGTGTGACACTGTACCATGCAGCCGAGGGAGAGGTCCTCTCTTGTCGGGTAGTGTTTGATCATTATGGGCTGAGAGGTTAAGTGCAATACCATTTAGGGCTTATAAACCTGATGGGCTAATCTCACTTAAGGTAGCTGGACTCAATGACCATTTAGTGTAAATGTTGGGCTTGTTAAGAGCCCATACTGATAGGCTCAGGGGTTCACTGTGTTCAATAGTGAATCTGGCCAAACCTTGTAACAAAGGCTAGGCTGAACTCATATGGCTTTTGTGAAGATCAATGTTAAGGTCCCACGCCATACAAAGAGAGTCAAACTAGCTAGCAATAAAAAGGGGAGGCGAGCCCACTTACTTAATGGGCCTAGGGCCCAAGATTAATATGATTAATCAATATGGGTGAATCTTGGTTTAGATATGGGTTTGGATCAGCAGATAAGAATAAGAGGATAAGTCTTATCCACTTAAAGAGTTCAGATCCAAATAAAGATTTGGATTAGGAAACTCCTAATTAGATTAGGAAATTAACTCTTTAAGATCTATTTAAATAGATGAGGGCGAACTGCTTAAAGGTTACACACTGCTTTTAGTTCTCCCTCTCCTTCTGCTCTTGCTGCCATATACCCTGTTCGATCTTCATTCTTGGACTGATCAAGATTGGATCTTGATTCTGATTTTTGCAAGAAAAATCATATCTGAATTCGTGCTCACCTCCCTTTGCTTGATCCTTGTTGAAGGATTGCAGTTCTTGCTGAAGGACTACATTGCCGATACTACTTCACCTCAAGCTGCGCCATCTTCAGTAAAGGCAGGATTTGGTACCCTCTTTGGGCGCGAACACCTACTTTGGGAGCTATGTTTGTGGATTCCGTAAAAGGTATAGCCCTCCCTTTATTTTGGTTTCAGATCTAGTCCGGTTTGTTTCAAGAACGACCCTTGAAAAGTGCAGTTTTTCTAAAACTGGGAATACGATTCCCCAAAGGTAGAAAGAAAATTTTTGAAATTTTGCCCAGCCACCCTGCATGGTTCGGCCATCCATATGATGGATCTCCCTTCCCTTCAAATTGCCCATGAATGTTGATCACCACCTTATACCATAACTTATTCCTATCTGCCATTTTCTCAGCAATGCCAAATTCTTCTTTCCAATATTTCCAATTCCCAACCCCCCATGCCTCTTACATCTACTCACATCAAAAAGTCTATCACCAATTTTTCTATTTGCTTTCCCACCCATGTTATCTTAAAAATTAACATGTAGTAAACCAAGAGATTTGCCAATGTTAACCTAATTAAGGTAATCATGCCCCCAAAGGTAGCGTACCCCTTCTTCCAAGTGGCTAACCTCTTTGACACTCTTTCAATCATAGGGGTCCAAATCTATGCTCTTTTTTTGGGGGCTTGCTCTTGGGGGTAATTCTAGATATTTCATATGCCAAGAGAGAAAGAATGTCACCCTGTCTAAGAGCACAAATGTCAAGATAAAATCTAGTGCTGGCCCATTCACCAAGAACGAGTAATGAAAAATCTCGAGGCAACCCAATATCCACTTGCACCACTTTTCCTCAAAACCACAGTTTCTCATAACCATCAAGAGAAAATATCAATCCACTTTATTGTATGCTTTATCAATATCAAGTTTATAGATCAATCCTTGTAGAAAATATGACCATCAAGAGAAAATATCAGTCCACACTCATTAGCAACTAGAATTTGACATGCAATTTCTCTACCCTGTAGAAAATATGAAATCTAGTCCAGAATAGGTCAAATCAAAACTTTATTATGTCATAAATTAACAGCATGAAGTTAGAAGGATCCAGAAAAACATTTCATATAAAACCCATAATTTATAATTGAGACTTGATAGAGCAGGCAGATACTATACTGGTTGTGAGGCAGCCAATGATACTTCTCCATGGGAGTAGAGATAAAGATAAGCTGTCATGCTAGTTGGGACAATAATTGTCATCCATGTTGCAGACTGCAAAACAACAAATTTCATAACTCAAGTTACTTTAAAACAAGTCCCTAGAAGTTTAAATGAGAGTTCAACTAGTCAATCCAGAACCAGAGGAAGATAGTTACCAGAATGAATATTAATCACAAAGAAATGAAGAATATGAGAATGCTCAATTCAATAGAAAAAGAAAAGCCACAATTTAATCCATTTGCAGACTTATATTCAAACTTACTGACGTCAAATTAAAAATTAACACCACTTTTGTCTAAAATGAAGACTCAGGCATATATTTATTACAGAAAAAAGAACTTAGATGTATGTAGGATATGGAAGGCAGCAAAATTAGAACATGGAAGGCAAGGCCCATTATATTTTCTCAGTTAAATCCTCCAATGTAGCACAGCTCACTGCTCAGGTGCATCAACGATCCTTTCCCTTGAGACCGAAATGTTAAAGGCCAATGTTCCATCTAGGGTTCACTTTTTTGGGTTAGACTGTAAGAAACTAAAGAGTTGCCAATAGAAATGCAACAAAACTCCTCAAAACAGCATCCTAGTAGAAATACAAAACTTACTTGCCAGTAATCTAGGGAAGAACAAGAAGGATGAATAATAATATATAGTTATTTAGATATAGAAAGCATTAAGAATTTCAAAGCTTTATTGATTGAATCAGAAAAGTGAACAAAAATTGTCTAATTTGAAAGTTGTATAGTTGGAATCAATATGGAGGGGGAGGTAGTAGAGTGTGCAAGTATTTTGGGTTGTACGGTGTCCATTTGGCCTCTGAATTATTTAGGAATGCCTCTATGAGATAGCCCAAGGAAAGGAGATTTGTGTCAATTTTTAGGCTTCAAAAAGGGATTGGAAGAAGGTTGGAGGAGCTAATGAGAGATTTCCTTTGGAACCAGGGGAGGAGAAAAGAGACAATAGGGTGAGGTGGGAACTAGTATGTAGAAATAAGAAGTTTGGAGGTCTCGGTCTTGGAAATATTCAGAAAAGGAATTTGGTTCTCTTGGGGAAGTGGCTATGGAGATTTCTGCTTGATAAGGAAAAGTTGTGGGCTAAGGTAGTAAGAAGTATTCATGGATTTGAAAAATAATGGTTGGGATGCTGGAATTCTGACTAGGACTACAAGAGTTTTACCATGGAAAGCCATTCAAGCTATCCTGTCTCTTTTTTTGCCTTGGATCATGTATGATTTGCATTCTGGTAACCTTATTAAATTCTAGGAACAAGTATGGATTGGAGATTCCCTTTGAAGGACCAATTACCACATTTCTAGTACCCTCAAACTCTGTCTCAAGCTTTGGTTAGAATTTGGGTTTAAGAAGGGCATTTAGGGATTCAGAGTTAAATAGAACATCCTCACTTTTGGGTATCCTTGATGGGGTTTACTTGGACCCTACAAAACCAAATTGTAGGGTTTGGACTGTCTCGGCCTCTGGCAATTCACTTGTGCCTTCTTTCTCAAACCCTTAGCTCAACCAAAATTTTCCCTTGGGCTGTCTTTCCCTATTAAGGAAGTTTGGTGTAATCCTATTCCTCCTAGGGTTGGGGGTTTTTGTTGTGAAACATTTCTGAACTAAATCAACACTTGTGACTTGCTTCAGAAAAAGAGACGTAAAAGTTGTTTGTCTCCTCGTCGGTGTGTTCTTTGCAAAGCTAATAGTGAGAATGGTTATCACTTGTGAATTTCCAACCATTTTGTTAATTGTATTTGGGAATGGGTTAGCTAAGGGGTAAATAGGGATGCTTTGTTTTGGGCTCATGTGTAATTTTGTTTTTTTTAATCAATAACAAATAGCTTTCATTAAAATATGAAAATCAAGTACAGGAATAAGGGGGGAGATAAGCTCTCTTAACTCTCCCACCAAAAGAAGCTATTTGTTATTGATTAAAAAAATGGTGATGGAGTCAACTTTAGGAGCCTTTAGACTCCAAAAGCCCTATAAAAACTCTTGATTAAACTCTTTAAACTATCAGTTGGGGGTACAACACCTAACAATCGATGGGGATTCCAAAGTGGTGGTGGGTTGGTTGAAAAATCCTGAAGAGGCTATGTGGCGTTACAAGAATGAAATDAARAAATTTADTTGRTKGAYAARGAATATGTTGGTCACTGTACAGTGGGTGGGGAGATCAGCAAATACTTTGTCAGGTGTGTTAGCTAAGCAAGGGGTAAATAGGGAATAATTGTTTTGGGCTCAGTTGTGATTCTTGCTTTTATTTCCTAGTTTACTTGTAAGATTCAAGGAGGGGCTGCAGCTCGCGCCTCTCTCTAGGATGTTGTATGAACTCACTCTAAATCTGCTTCCGAATTAATAAATTTATTATTATTCATCAAAAAAAAAAAGTTTTTCTCTTTTATGTTCGGGGTCAATGTCTTTCAACCTCTATCGCCAGCAGAAATCTTCTCCAAATGGCCAAAATTCAGAGGAAGCAAGAAAGCCAGAATCATGTGGAGCTGCACTCCATTTGCAGTTTCTGGGCTATATGGAATGAGAGGAACAGAAGGATCTTTGAAGATAAGTCCATTGATCACTTGGTAGCCGCAGTGAGCAATCTGATTTCAGATTGGGTGCTACAGCTCCCAGACACAGTGAACAAAGTTGATTTGTTAGAAAACTTCTGGAGTACTATTGAGCTACAGCCCCATAATGAAGATTTTTTTTTCAGTTTGAGTGTTGTACCTTTGCTCGGTTTGTCAACTTGACAACCAAAAGTTCTTGTACTGTACCTCTTTTTCAATTTAATGAAATTTTTCTACTGATATTTCAAAACAAAACATTGAGAGTAGCACACTGGGCAAAAAGTTTGAAGCTGTTTTCGGATTTCAAGATTGAAGATTTCTTCAGAGCTTGGGATATTATTGCTGCATCCTCAACTACAAGACAAAGATCTGTTGAGGCTTGGTCTCCCCCAATAAATGGTTGGAAGAAACTGCATTTTGATGGAAGCTGTTTGGGTAACCTAGGCCCCTCAGGTATTGGGGGAGTCATTAGGGATGAAGATTAGAACATAATTGCTTTATACTCTGGCCCTGTGGAGCAGGGTGATGTGGCAAGATCAGAGTTTTTGGCAGCAGTTTTTGGGATTGAGAAGGCAAAAGAACCGGGTATTAGTAGGCTGATTATTGAGGGAGATTCTAAAACTGTGGTTAAGTGGCTGGTTGAAGGGGAGGGGGTGGAGTGGCACTTGAGGAATGAATTCAGAAAATTCAAATGGCTGTCACAGGACATGTTAATCCGAGTGAAATGGGTGAGGACTGCTAATAGCCTGGCAGATAGCTTAGCCAAGCAAGGGATACATAGAACACATGTTTTGGGCTCAAATGTAATACTGATTTGGGACAGCTTCTATAGCTGGTTCTTTTCACAACTTCTTGTTGTAATCATGTTCCTCTCATAATTAATGAAATTTTTTGTGTTGCTGATCAAAAAAATTGGCACCATCAAAAGTTACTTCCCCTAAACTAGAAGACACACCAAATTTGCAATTCTCCATTGAACAAAAATTATTTTCTTCCACCACTGAGAATCCATTCAAGGCATCTCAAATTTCCTTGAATGTATCTCCACACCAAAAATTGAGAAGAAACATAAGAGTTTAGACCCACCATCAACCATTACTGCTACAACCTGAAAAAGTGATCTCCCCAAAACACTCCCTATTTCTCAAAGCAAAGCCACAAGGTGTTGAACAACCCATCACCATGACCAAGGGAAAAAAAGAGCCTCCAGCTCTACCCAGAAGTTGGTTTCATGATGGCCACCCTTGCGATAACCATCTCTCAACCTTCAAAAACTCAAGATGACACCCATCAAATATCCCTACCAAAGACTTGTGGAGGTCTAACATTATGCCACCCGATCGTCCTCAACAAATACCTTGTTAACCAAATAAACCACCAAATACCCCTACTAAACACAGGCGGAGCAGTGTCTTGCTCATATATGCCTATATCGATAATAGAAGAAGTTTCTTGCTTTTTGGGTTTTTGTTAGTATTAAGTTTTCCTACAGAAGCAAAAAAAAAAAAAAAAAGAACATTACAAAAACTGCTTCTTTGAGAGCATAAACCTCCATAAACCTAGTTTAAACCACCCAAGTGGAAACCAAGTCAACTCAGTCCAATGACCAACCCAAGTCACCAAGCAGTAAGTCAGAGCAAAACATAAATATTGCAAGGTGCCAACCAGCTGGTTGGTAAGGTCTCCTGCTGGTCGTAGCAGAGACTTGGGATCGAATACCACCTGCACCAGAGTTGGGGGGTAATAGGTTGGGGGATGGGCTACCCCCCATTGTGTAGCCCTTCAAAAATTAATTAAAAAAAAAAAGAGCAAAACATAAATATTCCTAAACTAAATGGTAGCACCCCCAACATTAGGGCACAGCCTCTCTTCCCCTCTTCCTCTCTCAGTTTCTCTCAAACTTTACACTTGCCGCATGAACTACAATGGCTTGATCCCTCTCCAGAGGATACATAGTGCAGCTCCTCCAGGGGGTCCAGCCACTTTCAATCTTACCCAACCTATTTCTCCTCAAACATTGGAGCCAACCAAGGCCGTGATATCCATGGGGCTTAAAGAATCAAAAATAAATTAAACTTTTAAGGATATACACAAGTTATTGAAAGCACAAAATTATATAATTCACCAATTAACATATGAATGTTAATACCTTCCATATTTCCCTATGAGTAAGATGGTTCTGATCAAGGTCAAATATCTTCATGTAACTGACACCAGACTGAGCAAAAACCCATAGATTAACTCCCCAAAGCCAAACCATCATAGTCTGCCACAACAAAACCAAAAAATGGTATGTGAGCTGTGACACAACGAAAAAATCTTTAATATCAAAAAAAAAGAAAATAATCCACAACCATTCTCATGACTTATCAACAAGCGAACCTAACTTACCACAAGAAGGAGAGGATTATAATACAAGAAAGCTTCATACAAAAACAAATCCCGTAAATCCACACTCATTCTCATGACAGAATCCCAGCCAATCTGCAATTTGGACAAATCGATCCAACTAAAACATATAATAAGACAATCAAGTTTAAAGGTTCTTCGAATACATCCTCAACAACCTCCCAAATGTCCCATGCATAAAACAAGAACACAAGAATCACAACTGACCTTGCAACAACCAAARCCCCAGACAATAAACAGCAAAACCTGGAAAAATCAATTTCAATCAGGTCTATGTCAAAGCATGATTAGAATTAGGAGGATGGAAACAACACATATAGTATCAAGTATCAAAATGGTACAAAATAAGTACATAAAAACCAAAACTGTGCATCTTCAAGCTCAATATGTTTCCTAATGCAATTAAAGTATGCCAACATGTGCCAAGGGTGCAAATGAGATAGTGTTACCTAACCTCAGAGATTTTTAGTCCCAATGTTTCAAACTCTCAAATTAGCTCCATCAACACATTCCTATGTATTTTTTTTCTCTTACTCTAATACAGTAGTAACAGTACTTCATTATAAATGAATAGTAACAGTAGCGATAGTGGTAGTTGCAAGTACAGCAAATAAACAATGTAACCAACAAAAAATTTTCTCTATTTTTTTTTTGTCTAATAACAAGTTATCATCACATCACTTAAAAAGTTGCAAATGCACAATACAATGAGATCATTAACATCCAAACAAGTCCTCAACTGCAAGGTATCAAGGTTTTAGTGAATTCTTTTGGGATTTAAAAAAAAGAAAAAGGAATAGAAATTCCAAATGTTAATGCCTCCCACCACCAAGGAGAAACTCCTTGTGAGCATAGGATCTTTAACTAAGCACCCCTTGATATCAAGGCACAGTATGGACTAAAGCAAAAAAAGAACAAAAGTGAGTACCAAGTATATATCTTAAGCAATAAGAAACAAATACCTTGAATCTCCGTAGAAGGATTGGGAATGGCATTATTGCAGCCACCTGCATTGGAGAATTTGCAGTTTTCATTTCAAACAATTCTCCCAGGTTCACAGAACCTTCTTCAAAATTGTTTCCAGCTTCACCTGAACCAAAATAAGGATCAACCAAATCAGAAGTGTAAATAGTGCTTCCACAAAATGTGGCAGAAAAGGAGAAATCATTTCAWATTCATTGCTCAAACCTTTCAATTTGATACCTAGGTCAGACAAAATAGGCCTGCTACCAGAACGCCGTAGATGAGGACTATTAGAAGGAATTGCTGTAGGACTTCCAAACATAAGTGAAAATAGAATCCGTGATGGATGCAATGTTTMTCCACAAATTAGCAGAACCTGCACGAATAAAATTTGGGGGAATTATTTTTTTTTTAGAAAAGGTAAAGTAATTTCATTAAATATGAGATAAAAGTACAAGAGGATCCCCCCCCAAAAAAAAAAAAACAGACTTCAGGGAAAAGATCAAACAGAACATACAACATTACAAATTCCATAAATCCTCAAAAGACAGTCTAGCCCCAGATGAGAGACCTAAAACCCATTTAGGGCAGAGATCCAAGAGAGCAATTTTCCAAATGTAAATGCAATCAGATCTTCTGGATCTTTGGACAGATTTTGAAAAATTCTTTTATTTCTTTCTGCCCAAATAGTGCTGATTACAGCCACCGGAATGGACCTCCACAGACTTTTTGCCAGCTTTGACAGACCTTGCAGCTCCCAACATCTCAGCAGCTCCTTTACAGACCCAGGCATGACCCAGTGAAGATCCAGGGCAGAAAAGTAATGATTCCAGGTCTTAGCCGAGATAGGACAGTGAAGAAAAAGATGATTAATATCCTCCAAATCTTGGCCGCAAAGGACACAAAGCAAATTTTGAAGCTGAAAACGTCTTTTTGAGAGATGAACCTTGGTTAAACATCTTTCTAGAATTGCATCCCAAACCAAAGCATTAATCTTTGAAGGAGAGAGTGGATTCCAGATTATAGATGCAGGCATCTCTTCCAGGGTGTTATCAGATAAGTAATGAGCAAAGGATTTCACTGAGAGAACTGGCCATCTGAACTCCAGTTCCAAGTCCAGCTATCCTCAGATTGCAAGTTCAGCTGCTGAAGGGCTAGCAATTCAAGTAGCTCTGAAAATTTGAGGGAATTACCAACAAAGATAAAACCACTACCAAAAGAGGTAAAAGATTTCTCTTCTGAAAACGACAAGAAAAAGTTAGCAAGGTATTTTCCAAATAAAAAGAATGTCTAGCATATCATGGTAGAGAGCTTGTCATCTTTTCCAAATAAAAAGAACCGGAGTCTTTTGTCATTCTATGATTGTAATTAATTTCTATGGATACAATAGTTAGATTGGACATGGCACCTCTGATGATGAAGAAGCTGATATAAGCTAGAATTTTGGAACCAGGATTGATGGGAATAGACTTAAAATGAAATACAATTTTTTTCCTGGATTTAAATCTAAATGTGGTGATGTTATTCGTTTGCAACAACATTTGGCTAGAGGATATCCAAATATTCATGACTGTCCACAATGCCCCTTGGAAACTTCCCTTGCAATGAAGACACATCTAATTAGACAAGATCTATTAAGGAAGCAAAAGAAAAGGATAAAGCCAGTGTCATCAGACACAATTATATGGTTTATTAAAGAAAAAGAAAACTATAGTAAAACAGAGACAATCATCCAAAATTGCTTTTCGTAGTAGTAAGGATTCTGCATTGGTGGGGGAATACTTGCCAATCTCTTCACACTTCCACTGTTAAATGACTACTTGGGTTAACCAACCTACAAATGGCCCGTGACTAAAATAATGGTTTTAAGCCTATTAATTAACAGGTGGGTTGGGAGGGTTCAACAGGTTGGGTTAAAAATTTCCACCCCTACTCGTTATCGTGTATCGGTCCTTTGGTCCTTGTTCGGCTCGTCCTCAATAGGGGTGCAACTTGGGTGGGTCCAATCCAAGCACGAACGGACCCAACCCAAGTTTTTGCACGAGTTGGGCGTAAGTGTTTGGATTACGAGTTGGGCCTAGGCTAGAAAATTTTGGCCCAACCTAAACTTAGGTTGGGCTTTGGTTGAGGTCTAGGGTAGCCCAAGCCTGGCCAAACCCAACCTAAGCCTGTAAGAGAAGAATAAACACATATGTGCATTTTATTTATATAAAAGTGTATTTTTCTAATATGTATAAGAAGAAAAACAGTCCAAAAGAATGAGAGGACTGATTTAAAAGTTGTGAAAAATGAGTAGATATCAGCAACAAAGAGAGAAGAAGAAGTTGGCGGCAATAGTGTTTTGGGAGAAGAGTCAATCAAACATTACTCCCTTCTCATTTAATCCTTTTCATTAAAAAGTAATTTACATAGTTGTGGTATTTATAAAGAGGCCCTTAATTGGACGCATAAACATAAAGAAACATAAAAGCCCCATTAACAAAAGAAACTGAAATAGAATTAAATGAGAACATCCCATGGGCCATTCGGCCCATTCTCTCTATACTCCCCCTCAAGCTGAGCATAGATGTCAATCATGCCCAGCTTGCCAATGTCATGTTGTAGTTTGGCCTTGGAGATTCCCTTGGTAAGAATGTCAGCTAATTATTCCTCAAATGTAATGAATGGTAAACAAACTTCTCCAGAAGCCACTCTTTCTCTCATAAAATGCCTGTCAATTTCAATATGTTTAGTCCTATTATGTTGTGCCGGATTGTGAGCAATGTTGATGGCAGTCTGATTATCACAATATAGCACCAATGGCTTATCATACTCAACGCCTAGTTCCTCCATCAATGATCGAAGCCAAAGTAACTCAAAAACTCCATGAGCCATAGCCTTGTACTCGGGCCTCAGCTGAAGATCTAGCAACAACTGATTATTTATTGCTTCTCCAAAAAACAATATTACCTGCCACCATGCTACAGTATCCAAAAGTTTGCCTCCCATCAACAATGTTTCCCACCCAGTCAACATCTATGTAAGCCTCCAGTTTCATATGATCATGCTTAGCAAAAAGAATTCCCTTCCTAGGAGTACTCTTCAAATAACATAAAATCCATTCTGCTGCTACCATATGAGTGTCCCTGGGAGAATGCATGAATTGGCTAATGCAACTAACAACATATGCAATGTCAAGCCGAGTTATGCAAAGATATAGCAATTTCCCTAGTAACCTTTGAAACACTCCCTTATCCTTCAACAGTTCTCCATTAGAGGCAAAACGTTTGTGACTAATATCAATAGGAGTAGCCACTGGTCTTGCACCCATCTTGCCTGTTTCAGTGCGAAAGTTTAGTACATACTTTCGTTGAGAAATAAAAATTCCATCCTCAGACCGAGCCACTTTAATGCCAAGGAAATACCTCAACTCCCCCAGATCTTTGATCTCAAACTCTGTATGAAGGAAAGATTTAAGATCATCAATCCCTGTCAAATCGGTGCCAGTTACTATATCATCAACATAGACTATAACAAGGGAAGCCCTAAACCTTTCAAACCATGACCTAGGTGACTATTTGAATCCATAGAGAAACTTCCTCATGTAATTCTCCATTCAAGAATGCATTTTTCACATCAAATTGATAAAGAGGCCAATTTAATTGAGCAACCAAAGATGGTAAAACCCGCACAAATGTCACCTTTGTAATAGAAGCAAAAGTCTCCAGATAGTTAATCCCATAAGTTTATGTATAACCTTCTACAACCAACCAAGCTTTGTACCTCTCAATGGAGCCATCAGCATGATATTTAATGGTATACACCCACTTACAACCCACCGGCTCCTTCCCTTCAGGCAAATCAACCACTTTCCATGTGTCATTCTTGTGCAGAGCATCTATTTCAATTCTCATAGCATCCCTCCATTCTGGAAAAGTAAGTGCTTTTGATACAAACCTAGGTATAAGGTTATAAGCAACAGAATAAAAAAGGAGAAATCAAGCCATTGAAAAGATGTTTTGAATGTGCAATGTGCAGTACACTTCCGTTTACCTTTCCTGATAGCAATAGGGACATCAAGATCTAGGAAGGGTAGCTGCAAAGGGATGGTATCAGTACCTATTGTCCCTTCAGTAACTGAAAGTGCAGGAGGCTCATGTGATGTAGAGGAAACAATCTACTCACTTCTGGTCCTTCGCCGCTAGTACCACCTGGGATTAAAAAGGGGACGAGGAGGTAATGGAGGAGGAATAGAAATATTGGAAGGAACTGAAGATGATTGTTCCCCCCTTGACTCTTCAAGAATAAGAGACTCAATAGGGACAAGAAGGGAGAGTACAAACAACTGTGACAAATTCTCCCCCTTCGAATAATGCTTCCTCAAAGTAGAATCATAGAAAGGAGTGGACTCATCAAACATAACATTTATTGAAACATAACGAGTTCCAATGTTAGGATCAAAACAGTAATAACCCTTCTTTGTGGAGGCATAACCAAGGAATATGCACTTATGAGCCTTTGGCTCAAATTTATGTCTCTAGGCACTAAAAATGTATACATAACAAATACAGCCAAAGACACGAAGGAGAATAGGAAAAAGGCCCTTACCCAGATGAAGGAGGTTAAAGGGGGACTTAAAACCCAACACTTTGGATGGATTATGATTGATTAGGTAGGTTGCAATGAGAAAAGCATCCCCCCAAAATCTTGTAGGGACATGTGAGGCAAACAAAATGCTTCTTGCAACTTCAACTATTTGACGATTCTTCCTCTTAGCTACTAAATTTTGTTCTGGAGTACAAACAAAAGAAATCTGGTGAACGACCCCAAAATCAGTGAGATAATAGGTTAGATTTTTCTCAAATTATTCTTTTGCATTTTCAAAACTGAATGTTTTGATTCTTGTATCAAACTAGTGAATAACAAATTCATGGAACTACCTCACAAGCTTGGGAACTTCATCTTGGGATCTCATCAAAAATAACCAAGTATATCGAGAGAAATCGTCAATGAACAAAATAAAATATCTATAACCTCCCATAGAGGGTAGTGGTATGGCCCCCACACATCAGATTGCACAATATGAAATGGAGAGGATGATCTTTTATTACTCAAAGGATAATTGTTTATACAATGTTTTGATAACTCACAGGACTCATAGTGAAGGTTGAACAAATTAATTCCCTTAAACAATTTTGGAAATAAATGACTCAAACGAGAAAAAGATAAATGACCCGAACGAAAATGACATAACATGACACGACTAAAAGACTCTGAACTCTGGAGGTAGATTCAAAAACAGCTTTCCCAGGTTGTCATTGGCTTTGTCCAAGAGTATCCAGCAGGTATATTCCATTCGCCTCATGGCCACTCCCAATCACTTTCTAAGACTTCAAGTCCTGAAAAACACAATAAGAAGGAAAAAAGGTTACACTGTAGTTCAAGGATTTAGTTAGGCTACTCACAGACAATAAATTAGTATTCAATCTTATATATGATTACAATATCTTAGATAAATTATTAGTTTCATTATGGACTCAACAATTAAGACGTGGAATCAATTATTAACCGAAAAGAACAAGTTCAAGGATTTAGTTAGGCTACTCACAGACTATAAATTAGTATTCAATCTAGATATGATTACAATTCCTTAGATAAATTATTAGTTTCATCATGGACTCAACAATTAAGACGTGGAATCAATTATTAACCAAAAAGAACAAGTATATAGAGATATCAAAGATGAACACAATATTTGAATCCCATGAGTTAACAAGTAAAAGTGTTTATTCTTTGCTCCAACTTCATGGACTCCATTCCAGAATAGGCTATGCAAACTCTTATTATGGATACCAGTCCAGAAGTTGTTTAACTCCAGGACATGCTCAAGTAAAATAGAAAAACATTTGGTGCATTGTTCAAAATGACATGCACTGGGTCCAATATTATGATGTAAGTAAATTAAAAGGTTCCAAATATCAATTTGGATTGGTCTGAGCTGAATGTTGAATTCATTTGGAAAGTGGAAACAAGTTCTCTGAGCTAGTCTGATATAGTGGAAACAAGTTTCACCAAAATTTTAAAGCTTGAAGTTTAAATATGAACTTGGTTTTGGACGGCGTAAACAAGTTTAAAAAGGAATTTCAAGATGAAGATTCATTCCATCATTGTAGAATTTATTGCACAACTAAACAGCCCTAAAGGGTATCTAACAATAGTTATTAACTAACTTGTCAATCGGGCGATCATTTTGATGAAATTGTTCTACAAATTGCCCTCTTATGTGTTCTGTAAACATTCATTTTTACTAAATTCAACTACAAATAAGAAACAAACTAAAAATGGTTCCACGAGCAAATCAGGAGATCGCATCACTATCAAATGATGGAGATGATACCTGGTTTCGAATTAGATTTCCTAGCTTCAGACGGGAGCAAGTGAAAGAGAGGGGAGAGATAAGATCTGAAAGGAACCGAGGTACGAGAAAAGATTTGGATCTAATAAGAAAGAAAAAAAAAGGAAAAAAGAAAGAAGACGGAGGACAACATACCTGGTGCAGATCTGTTTGGCCTAAACACTCGAAGAGGAAACGACGGTTTTTCGAATGCCCTTTCTCAAATGAAAATATCCATATGCTCAAAAAGACCTGAAGCTTCAAATGAAGCTTTCAGATTGAAGACAAATCTAAGCTTTCTGAGGGTAGGGGGCTGTTTTTTCAGCTTCTGTCTTCTGGTTACCAAACAAAAAAAAATAACCAAAATCAGGTCTTCTAAGCTTTTAAAAGCTTGAAAGATCACTTAGAAAGAGTTGTCAGACACCCCCTACATTTACACCTCTTCTCATTGTCCATGATTCCACATGCCCCCTACATTTATCATACTTCCCTTAGCCGATCATGGTGCTTCATTATGTTTTGCAACTGAAGCATAAAGCTTCAATGGCAGATCCATTTTGCTCCATTTAATAATTGATTGCATAAGCACATCAACAATATATATATAAGCAGTTCTTTTATTTGTCTTTTGTCTTTTGACATTTTAAACCTTTCACGATAATAATTACTGTAATGTTTATGTGACTATGTTTATAAGAAAAAAAAAAAAGAAAAACAAGAAGTAGATTGGATTGCCTTTCCATCTTTGGAAGCAAGAAGTAGCAGATGTCATTGCACTAATCTATGGAGGGAGACTGGATGGTGCTTACTGGGGAGACCTCCATTCTGCGGCTATTCTCCTAAGCAGAGTGAGGCCTAAAGATATACCAAGGAAGGTGGAAATAAGAGTGGAGGGTGTCTTCATTTCAATCTGGCTGGCTTCCTCCATTAAAGCAGGCTTGTGGAAGGAAGCTAGAATGGAAGGAGGTGAGGAGTTTAAGGAAGAAGCTATACGTGGAAGAAGCAGATTGAAGGGTTCAAAAAAGACTGGAACTTATACTAAAATGGGCCAACAACTTCTGGGGAGCCAAAAAGACTTGGAGCATATGGAAAGTCAGAGGCTTAAAACACAAGAAACCTCTTTGACGCATAGCAGAACCTTCGCACAGGTGGTTGAGAATACTGCCAAGGCAAACTTTAATGTTGAAGAGGAGAGTAAAGAGGTGACAAGTGTTAAAAAGCGAGTTGAAGTAAGAAACAAGATGGTTGAACTGGGAGCTGAGGTGGGTCGAGTTGGTGGGCTAAGTAGCATTGTGGGGTCGGTTAAGAGCATTGAACCCATGGACCCAGTTATTTCTCCTAGGCCAAGGGAGAGAGGAAATCTTAATTCTCTTGGGCCCAGTTTTAAGCCCATAGCTATTAAGGATAAGTTAAGTCATGTGCTCACTTAAAACAGCACATGACTGGAGTTGGGGAGTCCAATCACATGCAACTTAAAACAACATGTAACTGGAGTTGGGGGGGCTCAGTCACATGCTCACTTAAACCCTCACATGACTAGAATTAGGGGGGTTCAATCACATGCCCACTTACATGTGACTATAGTTGGGGGGGCTCAATCACATGCTCACTTAAACCCTCACATGACTGAAATTGGGGGGATCTGTTGATAGACAATTCTAATCATCTATCTTCTTCCTCCTCTAGTTCCTTAGGTGCTCAGTCACATGCTCACTTAAACCCTCACACGACAAGAGTTAGGGGGGTCACATGCCCACTTAAAACATGTGACTAGAGTTGGGGGGGGG